>ML813443.1:292103-316197 GCA_009831015.1 Picea engelmannii | reverse complement strand
GCTCAAACCCTATCCCTAGCTCGTGCTTCTCATTTTGTTCTGCCCCGATCGCCTCTTCCTCTGCAACACCGGGCTGAGGGTTCGACCCTAGATCCATGGCTGGCCGCTTGGAGTCATGGCCCTTCATTATGCAGGTAAAATCCCTCTTCCTCACCACCTTGCAGTGTTGCTGAAGGCTCCCTTGTTGAGTGGCAGGTCGATGGGGAGAGAAGTATGTGCTCCCTGATCCGTGGAGGTGGGTGTGCACAGCCCCAGGTCGCAGTGGTGGAGGCCTCGACCCTCTCTACCACCCATTTTGGACGTGCAACTGAATATGGTGCCGCAATTAAGTGGACAGAGCATCTGTTTCCAGAGCTCGACCCCGACCCCGACCCCTCCTAGCGTGCGATGTCCTCATTTAGTTTTCGGGATTTGCGTAGGGCTCAACTTTTGACACCGAGCAGGCTCAACCTTTCACAGGTTCAATAGGGTAGAGGATGAGAGGTAAGCCCTCGCATGGATGCAAGAATGGTGTTCACCTCAATATTACCTTGTTACGTTTAATGGGCGCCCCCATCTTACCATTCTGATACCGAGCAGGCTCCGCCCTTTGCAGGCTCGGCTCAGAATCATGTGGGCTCGCCTTGGAAATCATGTGGGCTCTGCCCCATGCAAGGACAATAGTTAAGAAAGGATGATAGAGGTCGTGATCATCCAACCGTTATAAGCTCATTGTTGGACAAGGACATTGTCCACGTTGCGGCCAGTGACTTCCATACTGCATTCCTTACAGGTGAAGGAGAGCTCTATATGACAAGAAATAATGACTCTAGTCAACTAGGAGCTCGATTAAGAGAGTCACAATTATCTTTTGTTCAGGTTTATGCTTTGGACACATATCACATCTCACACGTAGCTTGTGGCCAAGCTCACAATATTGTTGTCACAACTATTGGAGCGCTAGTGTCATGGGGTGCAACAGACCTTGGTCAACTGGGACACAAAGATGTTGTTAACATTTTTGATGTTATTCAACCTCACATTATTAAAGGGAAGCGGGAACTTCACTTTGTTCATGTTGCTTGTGGGGTTGCATACACTCTTGCACTGACTGGAAGTGGTGAGGTATACTCATTTGGACAAGGTATATTTGGCGCCCTAGGATATGGAAACATGGAGAACAATAACACACTTATTGGCATTGAGGAGCTATGGGGTTTGGGCATAATTCAGATTGCATGTGGGGAGAATCACAGTAATGCACTGTCAATAGGTTGTAATCCATTAAGGAAAAATACACAACTATTTTTAGAGATGGAAAGGAAATTGATATTATGTTTCCATTTTTTTCTTTCTATTATCTGATTTTTTTTTGTTACATAAACATGTCTCTTATATTCCTTTACACGTTATATTTTTTTTGGTTTTTATAATTATATATCCAATTTCTTTAACGCTCTAAATTTTGTGTCTTCCTTACAGGTGAGCAGGTGGCAGTCTCTCCTATTTCACGTTTTTCTTTTGTTCATTCTCAGATATCTAGGAGGGTTTATGCTGAGAGAATTGTCTCTAAGCAGCCTGAAATTTTGGGTTTCAGATTCTTTCGAGTTGTAGTTTTTTTGGGTTACCCTTAAGGGTTTATGCCCTGTAAACAAAGGGTTTCTAGGCTGCAGGTTAGGATCTGTTTTAGGGAACAATTCACAGTTAGTTCACAATTATTTGGGTGGTTAAGCCCTAGGTTTCAGTTTTGAAACCGGGCTCTGATCATTCTATTTACTTGTCATTTAATTTATGTAACTGTTTTCATGAAGAAAATCTAATTATGGTGTTGTTCTAATATAAAAAAAAGTATATATAACAGTTAAAACCCAAGTCTTTAAACCTATCTTCCAAATATAAGTATGTATTTTTATCCTTCATTACATAAACACATAAATAAAAACAGTAATAAGTAATAACAGTGAAATACCTCTTGAAGAAGAAGGTTGTCCCTTTCTTGCCTCTTGCTAACTTGCCTTGATAACCTGTCTGAAAACTGATTCCTCCCAGCCAACTAGGAAAAAAGCCTCTCCGACTCCCTAGCTCCAGGAAATCTGATTTCTTGGCCCCCAAGCCCAAAATCCCAATAACTCTAGTCCACTAGTAAGCCTACCCCAAAATTTTCCAACCCTTTTCCTTCTCAGATATCTCTTGCCTCCTCCCTTTCCATCCCATCCCAATGAACCCAACCCCCTTCCTTATCCCCTCCATCCAACTACTTCTCCCCCTTCATAAATTTTCCAACCTCCCTTATCCCTTCTCATTCATTCCCTACCTACCCTAAAGTAGTAAAATATTCATTCTTTTGATTGTTGCATTACTCAATTTAAAAGGAAAATATAAAATCTTAATAACTCAATAATTAACTGACTTAATTTAACTAAATAAATTATAATAATTAAATTAAATTAACTAGGTGTTACACATCTGAGGTAGTGTACCTACCTTGAAGTGAAGAGCCTCAGGAGAGTCATCGACTAGTCTCGTTAATCCTTCCTTTGACTAAGCCTCAACCCTAGAACCATGGTTAGATAGTGCTTGAGCCAACTCACCTATGATTGTCATTGTTTCCTCCTCCAATAGGTGCGACCCCAAGTTAAACATCCTCCCCAATTCCAATGAGTTGCCAGGGGGTTGAACAATGGGTTTGTCCATATCCATTGACCCTCCAATGAATCATCCATATAATCCATACATTCTTCCTTCATGCTTAACACAAATGCCATGTCGATAGCCTAATGGATTCCTTCTCAACATCAGTCTTCACCTTGGGTAAACCCTCTGATCCCTCCATAACATGATTCCATGAATGGAATCCTCATCAATCCTCAAGGTTGTAGGTATCCCTCATGGCCAAGGTAAAAGGGTGCTCCCTCTTAGCTTTATACCAATATTTCCATACCTAATAACTCTTCAGAACTCCACGCCCATGTCAATTGAGTGCATTACAATCTAGCCCATGTGCCCTGTGGCAGCTTGAACTCAATCCAAACAAAAATATTTATTATGAACTGAATTTGTGGTATGCAATGTCGGTCCCACCAAAGTGATCCTCTGGAACCTAGTCCCCTGTAATCAGATCCCCCGAAATTGTTGTTCCACTTGTATCCCAACCAATCTTCGTTTTTCTAATTAGTAATTTTATTTTTAATTGATCCATGGGAAGCTACAAACCCCAATGTTCCATTAACATGGTGCAAACCAACTTTAATATGGAAAAAGAGATTCAACCCTTACACCCCCCCTCCCCCCCCTGAAAAAAAAAACAACAACATATTTACCCATTTACCATAAAGTATTTCCCAAACCAAAAGTCTCCACGAACCTAACTTTAGAATTTTGGAGTAAGTTAATGTTGTAGAAAATGGACCTTCTTTTCAATGATAAATCTGATAAGAATTAGATAATTTTTTTAGACAGGACTAGAGTTCTCGATGATCGTTACTTAAAAAATCAAGTTAGTGTGTGTGTGTGTGTGTGTGTATATATATATAATTAATGGTTGATTTATTTTTATTTTCATTTTTATGTTGTAGAGCTCGTTTATTTTCCAATTTTAATTTATGCATGTTATGTTAGGTTACACATCTCACCCACATTGAGGTGTAAAGTTGATCCAGATTATTTTCGGCACGAAATGAGAGCGGAGATATAATAAAGAAGTGCAGAAAGATATCGCAGATATTCAACAATATAACATAAATGTATCAGAGATGCAACCATAAACACAGATATACAATAATACACGATTTCTATTAATGAAAGAAATGTACAGAGACTGTAAAAATACAGAGTGAAAGACTCGCTAGAATGGTGACAACTTATCTCTAAGAAGAGATGTGACGACTACTCACATTCGCAAGAAGATGATTACAATGAGGCTCTGAAGGCTTTTTTTTACAATAAACATGAATGCCAAAACCCTAGACATCCAAAAACCTAACCCTGGGAGATGAAGCGCCAAAAGCCATGTGGGCCCCGTTTGGGTAAGTTAGTACATTAACTTCCCGGGGTTGTAACTTTTGCATACGATCTTCGTTTTAGGTGTATGATAGCTCGTTGAAAAGGTATCATCGAGGAGATTCATTTTAGGGGCTCAATCATGCCATAGACTATCATTGAGAACCTCGATCTCGAAAAACCTTCATTTGGGTCCTCAAATTGGACCTGGAAGTTAAAAACTACTAAAAATAGTAAATTGCCAAAATTGCCAGAAAATTGTTTTGGGCCAGTCGAAAAAGGTGGGTGGCCACCGATATCCACCTGGATCAATCCTCCCTCCTTAGGAAGCAATGGTCTCCATTGCGTTGAGTTCCCGGGGGAGAGAGAAAAGCGTTTGTTGAATCTACATCTTGGTGAGCTGCTTGCCTTGCTGGAGACGTCGCGCTGCTCAGTTTGTGGAAGTCTGTCACAAACCTGTTGAGGCTGAGGTTGTTCAACAAGTCGGGCTACATGAGAGGACGACGTGCAGAAGGAATATTTATGCTTTGCTGCAACCTTGTCGACCTGCTTCTATTGGATAAAAGGTGCTTGGGGTGAGGTTGTAGTGGTTCTAGTGTCCTTATGTTCCCCTTTTGAACATATTGTGAAGAAGCTGAATTTTGCAGTATGAGATACTACCTTATGACACTTTTTAGGTGGAACAATAGTCAGAACTACCTCTGGTAGTCTGTAGAGATGACCCCCCAGAGAAACAATGACACTGCGAGGTCGAGACTCATAAACAACATGGCGCTTCCACATATATGGTTGGTCCAAGAGAACATCACAGACATCCAGTGGGGTGACATCACATAATACCTCATCCTTGAAGGGCTGGATGTCGTATGACAATCGACACTGTTGGCTGACACGTATATCTCGTCCTTGGCGAAGCCACCCGATGTTGTATGGTTGCGGGTGTGGTGTTGTCGACAATCCCAACTGTTTGATGACCTCTGCTGAGATGAGGTTATTCTGGCTTCCGCTATCAACAATAAAATGCAGCGAGATCCCCTTCACCCACATCTGTGAATGAAAAAGGCGTTCCCCCTCTTCAGGATCTGTTGGTTCTTCTGGTTGAATTGTTGCGGTTGCGACAATAACAGTGGGGTCTGCGTCAATGATTTGTCCTTTACCAGTATTTTCAGAATCAGATTCTGAATCAGGGTTCGGCTCCTTGTCTTTGATCTCGACCACCAATGACTGTTTTGAGCGAAATTCATTGCTGTTGTGATAGGGGATTTTGTGGAAATCACACCATTTTTCGGTGTCCTTCTTTGTCTTCCCATGACCCTTCTTTTCCTGTGGCCTGGACTAGTTTTCGGGAGACTGTTTGTTAGGGATGTCTTTGTCATACTTTGGTTGTTGCGAATTTGCAGGCCCGAACTCCCGTTTGTTCTGGTGTCTGAATTTCTGCTCGATTTTAACATCATATCGATAGGCAACACCGAGTGATGAGATGTCCAAAAACTCCATTTCAGTTTGGATGTATCTGTGTAGAGCCCCACGGTATTTCAGAACCAAATGTCGTTCAGAGTCTTTGATACCCAGCTTGGTGCGCAAAGTATGGAAGGTATTGGTGAACTCCGGAACTGCTTGGCCCCTCTCTTGCCACAGTGTGGTCGATCTCATGTACTGGTCCTCATAGTTGCCAACAGGGTAATACTGTTCCTTTACCACATCCACAAAAAATCCCAAGTGGGCTCGGCCCCATATATTCCAGACTCCTCCGTGGAACTTTGCTCCCAGTAAGTTTCCCACCAATGTTTGACATGAGGGAGAGCTTTAAGGAGTGCGAAGGTGATCTTTTCTCTGTCGGAAAAATTGTGAACAGAGAAATAACCTTCTAGCAGATTTAACCATTTGTCTAGGGATTCTACATCTATCTGTCCTTCAAATACGGAAATATCAAAATTAACTTGTACCTTAAAAGGCGAGGTGCTTCCAAAGTGGCCGCTTGATGAAGATGCGCCTGTTGCTATCGACAGATGTTGAAGGATGTGGGAAAAATTCTCCATCATTTCGTCTCTCTGTCGTGTGAGAGCTTTCTCAAGCAACATACTGATATGATCGTCTGCTCCATCGTTTTTCTTTTCTTCCGCCATTGAGGGTTTCCTGGGTGTGTGAGAGAGATTGTCTTCAAGAGAGACAAGCTCGAGACCCAACTTGCTATACTCGGACCTCGTCGAGGACATGCACTGAAAAACGATCAAGAGCAGCCTCCTCTGATACCACTGATCCAGATTATTTTCGGCACGAAATGAGAGTGGAGATATAATAAAGAAATGCGGAGAGATATCGTAGATATTCAACAATATAACATAAATGTATCAGAGATGAAACCATAAACATAGATATACAGTAATACACGATTTCTATTAATGAAAGAAATGTACAGAGACTGTAAAAATACAGAGTGAAAGACTCGCTAGAATGGTGACAGCTTATCTCTGAGAAGAGATGCGACGACTACTCGCATTCGCAAGAAGATGATTACAATGAGGCTCTGAAGACCTTTTTTATAATAAACATGAATGCCAAAACCCTAGACATCCAAAAAACTAACCCTAGGAGATGAAGCGCCAAAAGCCATGTGGGCCCCGTTTGGGTAAGTTAGTACATTAACTTCCCGGAGTCGTAACTTTTGCATACGATCTTCATTTTAGGTGTATGATAGCTCGTTGGAAAGGTATCGTCGAGGAGATTCATTTTGGGGGCTCAATTATATTGTAAAGAATCATTAAGAACCTCTATCTCAAAAAACCTTCATTTGGGCCCTCAAATTGGACCCGAAAGTTAAAAACTGCTAAAAATAGTAAATTGCCAAAATTGCCAGAAAACTGTTTTGGGCCAGTCGGAAAGGTGGGTGGCCACCGATATCCACCTGGATTAAAATTGTACCTTGCTTTCCTCAATACAAAGATCATCAACAAGGTCTTGGTTTGATAGTAAAATGGGGTGTTTCATACCTCCACCATGGTTTACATCTCTTAGTGACATGTTTCGTTCCTTGTGGGTCATCTCATCTATGTAAGTGGGTGTCTTACAGGGTTTTATGAGGATGGTGCTAGGTATAATTCTTTGATAAATTTGAAAAAATGCATAAATTTGATTGTTATTATTATTCACAAACACATACCCACATATATGATAGAAAGACTCTATCAACAAGCATAATCACCCTACAACCAGTGAATATATATATGATAGAAAGACTCAATGAACAAGCATAATCACCCTACAACTAGTGAATTATGTTAAGAGCGAGGACACTACTTCCATAGAGGTCCCCAATGATATAATAAGCTAATAGCCTCTTGTCTTGCAGATTTTTTCCATGAATTTGATAGAACTTTTTCCTCATTTTTGAAATTTGAAAAATTAAAATATTGAGGTGTCCAAATGAAAATGGAGATTAAGAAATTCATTTATACTGTTATCGTCATTTTAAGATTTTTTATTGAAGAAGGGTAAATGTTTTATAATTTTAACTTATTTTGATTTGTTATAATGAGAATTTGGTAAGCAATCTTTGCTAAAATTACAATTTTACATTGATGAGATTGTTGTTTTTACTGTATAAATGGATTCAACACCCTCGAACACCCCACAAGAGGCTATGCAATGTTATATATACAGTTCCATCAATCCAAAATAATCCATACTAGATTCTAAACCAATACCAATAACATCGATTTCCCCTTCCATTATTTTGAATTACCAAAATAAAACTTCATAGCACATTTCCACTTTTGAATATCCTAAAAATCACATCAAAACAATATATTCTTCTTTTATCCTATTCTTTATCACTTCTAAAATTAACTAGATGAAATTTAGCCAATTCAAGGATAGAAGGAAAGAAAGAAAAATTGACTTCTATTTTTATTATCAAATTCCATGAAATTTTCAAATATAAAAAATAGTTTGCAAAAGAGTTAAAATAAATAATAATAATAATCTAAATTTTAAGGTCACTACCAAGCCAAATATCAAATTGGTGTATGAAACCCCTTGTTTGCGGGACAATGGACCCCCCAAATTGGTGTATGAGATTCGTCTACGAAGGTATACATACCCTACCCCACTCTAGATAACCCTTTGTTTGTGACACAAAGGATACCCCAAATTGGTGTATGAGACCCGTCTACGAAGATATACATACCGTACTCCATTCTAGATTTGAACTTATGACCTCTTAAAAAAAACACATGTTCTTAACCATTGAACCCATATATATGAAAAATACCCAGAAACAAAAAAAAAAAAACTATTATTATTAATTTTATTAATTTCGTTAGATTAAATAATACACTTGCTAATAGTCTTAATATGCCCTACCCTGTGCTAAATGATACACTTGCTACTCCAAGCGGAACTTGGAAGGGCTTAAATAATCTTAAATTCTTAATATCCTTCACCCTGTACCGTTTCAGGGCAGATCACGGAGCACAAAACAGTTGACATTGACTGTCCTCACGGATCCGGACAGTACTGAGGAACACTGGCAGTGATTGAATACCCAGCCATCGAGCTCAGAGCGAGGAACACCGGCAGTGATTGAATACCCAGCCACCGAGCTCAGAGCGTTCAAACCTTAAGAGTTTTTTTCTTTTTCTTCAATCAGTTTGAATCGATCACGACGGATAACGGTTCAGAATGAAGTTAACGTGGCAGAGAGTTGCAGTGATCACGTTACTGGCAGTCCTGATGCAATCTGTTGGCCTTTCTCTGTTCGTGATTGGATTTTTTCCCGTCAAACCTGCTCTCAGCGGTGTAGGGTGCGTTAATTACCAAGCGGAGCCATGGAATTTAACAACCTCGATCATGCATTTGATTAACTGTGTGTTTTCCCTTTGCAGTGGTGTGGAGAGCTACGAGTCTGGCTGTAATTCGAACGAAGAAATGGAGAACTTGCCCCCGGATCGGTTGCGTTCACTTTATGCCGTAAGTAGCCACCTCAAATATTGCTCTCTAAGTTCATGGGATTCGAACTTGCGACCATAACTTTGCAATTAGAATGCCGGATTAGAAGTCCCAAAAGCTTAAAGATCCAAAAGATTTATTTACATGTTGAGGAGAGCAGGCTTCTGAAGCCACCAATGCAAGCTTAAAGGGTCTCTTTTTACTCTTTCAACAAGGTGTTCTCTTCCTCAAAAGAAAGTATTTTCTTTCTTTAACAACGACATTCTTTCAATCCGTCCACTGGGCGGTGGTTTAGCCATAAGCTGATGGGAATTTACAAAATTAGTCCAATTTCAATTCTCAGCGCATTCTTGTATAGGCTTTATCTGAAAATCTCTCAAGTCTCATTTCCCGGAGTTTTAATCACACTCCCGCCAAAATTTGGGTGGGGAAAGCACATTCTTTCTTTACTTTTTGTTGAAACTCTTAACATATACTAGGCACTAATTTTGGCCAATGATGGTTGGGGGAGGGTGAAGAATGTGCTTCTTTACCCCCTAAAATCATAGGAAATATTTTTTTTTTTTGAGAAATACAGGGCAACTTGAGTCTAGAAGTGTGATGTAGTCCTACATTTACACAAATGGACACCTTCCTGCCACCACCACCCACCCTCTTGGGGTGAAGGTGTGCATTTGTCGGCGTACATTTATGCAAATGCCCTCAAGAGGGTGGGTGATTTGGGGGGTGAAGGTGTGCATATGCGTAACCCTGTGACATAGTACTTGTACACAAATGCACACTGTTACCCTGTTAGCACACTTTTTGACCCTAAATCAGCTCTGAAATACAATAACATCAGCAGGTAAAAGAATGCTAATTCTAGGAGAGAATGCCCTAAGTGTCACTGACAAACCTCCTCTCTGTTTGGGTGGGTGCGTGCCAACCTCAGGGGGGATTCCTTAAGTGTTTTCTTGCTGTCATAAACCTGCAAAATCTGCAATTAAATACCATAAAACAGCAGCAAGAAAATTCTTCTTCAGACAACGTTTAAGCCACCAAAGGGTAAGTAACGATGTTTAAAATTTTAATGGACGAGAAACCTTGCAGCATAAGTAATTTTAATGGAAAAGAGAGAAGAGAAGATGCGGTATTATCAGGATGAAAACACCACAAAAATATGCCAAAACTACTAATCAATGCATAAAAATTAATACAATACTGACAAGAGTTGACAGCTTGATACCAACACACCAAAAATTTATTATTGTTCTTTCCAAAGGGCTGTTTGCACCACTAAACACAAGTACATAACCGGCAAAGTATTGCTCTTTAATCACAGACTAGAAGCTAGAATAGAAGGAAGAATACGAGAGAGAGAGAGTACTGCTGCTGCTCAGAAAAGTTGACCCCAAATCAATGATGAAGCCTCTAATATATAGAGAGTGAAGGTGCATCAAGGAAACCAGAATAGGGAGGCCCATGAGGAGAATAGCGCATGAGGATAATGAATAAGGCGCATGGAAAGCTAGAAAAAACGGATAAGATGAGTTAAGTAGGAGAAGAGTGAGTTGTGCATAAGTTGAGTCAAACACGCCAACTTTACATGCCTTATCCACTCACACACCTTTATCTTTAATTAATGTGCCCTATCTTCTTTGAAAAGTGTGCCCCATGCATTTAATGCACCATATGTGATGTTCTGGAATTATCCGCATGTCAGATTTTTGACCTGCCACTTGTCACCTTTCATGGTGATCACACCTGCTACATATAGGCATGCCAAAAATAGTAGTCATCCTAAAAAATAGGAAAATCCCAAATATGTCCGAGATCACTAGGAGACTTCTGCCAAATATAGTATGTCTAAAAATAGAATCTCGTCGCATGTCAATGATATCATACTCATTAGATTCGATTTTTCGCGAGGATTCCAAATATGCAATTAGAATTGACATGGGAGATATTGCTAAAATTAGTTAGTCCTTGCATGTCGCTCGAAATAGGTTCATCGGATCCGATTTTCTGTAAGGAACTTGGATATATGCTCGGAATCATCATTTGAACCTTAGATCATCAGCCGCAAAAAATAGTAAATTGCATACATGTCATCTGGAAAAGGCTCATTGTATCCAAAATCTCGCAAGGACCTAAACTGTATAATCAATATTACCATGCGAGCATTTGATCTTTGTCTCCTAAAAAATAGGGAAAATACTAAAAATAGACATCTCTCTCTATCCATGAAAGCCCGTGCAAACCTCTGTCTTTGAAATAAAGAACAGTACCAAACCAATCTTGTACATGTACCTGGTGGGAACCAACCTTGGCTCAAAACACAATCGTCTCTGGGAAAATCTTCGAATGCCAGCCAAGATAAGTCATGTTGGCTCTTAACCCTCTGGATTTTCAAGGGTGAAAATCCAGGGGTTAACAATGGTGACCCAAGGGGACGGGATCCCCTTGTGGGATGTTGAGAACCTATGAATGTTTGTGCTTGAAAACTGTGAATAATGCTCTATAGAAAACTGAAAGAACATACCAATAGACCCCTGTGCTTGTCTGTAGAAGGAAAGGCCCTGTAAGCTGACCTGTGATCCAAAATGCCTATCCAATGGGCAATGGAGTCAAAGCAAATATAAACCTCCCACTAACTAGTTGAAAAACAAGGGGTCTCATCCAAATCCGCTATCTGCTACCACCTACTATGTACACTCCTCCCTATGGTAAATGTGTTGAAGTTGACACATGGGAGAGAGTCACTTAGTCAGATGTCAGTAATGTAAACACCTGCCAAGTGCGAAGGAACCCATCAATAATGCCAATGGGCCCTAAGGTACGAGCACAACTTGTCACTGTGAAAGATGTTATGATGTCGAACAATGACTAGGATCACTTGATCAAGGCCCAATGATGCTCAGCCTTGGCCGTTGTCAAATGCGAAATAACCACCAATGAGGCTAACAACCATCAAGGTGCTCTACTTCTGGATCATCTCCAGATAATGCACCGGAGTTGATGCAGGATGATCTGCTGAAAGGAAAAGCAATGATGAAAACTATTCCCTCAACACGAAGTGATAACTCAAGAAGATATAAGATGCATGGTACCATGACCCTACTGCTGGATGAGGGCGATGACCGACTCAAAGCAGATGACTCAATGGAAAGYAATGAAGAGACAAACCATAAGATGACTCAAGACTCTCCTATGTCTCTTCAACTCTACCCTTCCTAACAGGCTCAATGCTTTGGAATATAAACAAGCGAACCCTCATCCAGGCTCACTCTAATGATAAGACAACAAAAAACTTAGCAAATCTATGATAAGACACTCGGAGGTTTTGAACCAACCGGACAAAAATGTAAGGAGCAAACTACATCACAAGACATGACCACATACTGATATAACAAGGAAAAAATGAGCGACTCTTACCTAGGCTTGAGAATGGATGATTGTGAAAGGAAAAATTTGCAAAATAGAATGGTTAAAATTGCTGTTCTAAAACATAAAAAACAGCAAGACTGAAATTTGAAAATGACATTGCAGAAAGGAAAAATAACTACCCCTAATCAGCAAATTCAAACAAAGACTACTATCCCCCAAAACCCAAAATTTCACCTTACAACTGCCATGATTAGTCAACATACTCGAAGGACCAATGTGACCATGCAGCTAGGTGATTAGTTGGACGGGAAAGATCAACACAGTCAATCCTCCAATGCATTCCATCATGAAATCTCATAAGCCAGAAAGATGCCTTGATGTACTTGCTACTAAAGGAATAGCTGAAAGCTGTTGGTTGGAATTTGGAATGTGGTACTTCAACAATAATGAGCATGAAAGCATGAGAGCCAAAACTTTTAGAATCTACCTGTTGAAATACCTCCATCATTCTTAGCTCAATTGGATCATGATGAACCCTGATATCCAAGCACTGATCAGTCAAAGGATCCTCTCGAAGAACAAAATCTGAATGTGGGATCATAGGCAAAATGTAAGGGGGTATCATCCTCTAGTTGAACCAAAAGTTCCCCCCCCTTTTGCAATGGTATTTGATCAAGTTGTTGTTGAACCATTGCTGGGATATGCAAGGATGAAGTCTCTTGTTGATTGATCTCTACATGGTTGACTTGTTCTTCCTCTTGAAATTGATCATTGTCACTAGAATGAACCAATGAACACTCTTGAACACTCAACTCTTCACCTTCATCTTCATGGAACTTTGCATATGACTCAAGTGGTGCAACTACTGATTCCCGATCATTCAAGCTTGAGCCCTCATCATTCTGTTCATCTCCGGGAACTTGATAAGGTGCAAGTTGTGGCTCCTCTTCAATAACAAGGAATTCTTGCGCTTTTGTAACAACCGATAGTTGAAGATCATTGAATGGTGTCACCTTCAATGGTTGGTCATGAACATAGATCAGAGGAAACTTATAGGCTGCAAGGAAATTTCTTTCTAACTTGATAGCAACAGCTTGGGCCTCCTCCAGATTTTGAGGGTCTTTATTCCTGAGAAACATACCACAAATTTCGTCATATGTGTCAAGATAGTATTTCAAACCCATAGCATCATTAGGTCTTATAGTGGTGGAAATTCTATAATAAGTCTTAGAAAAACAGACATTAAACTCAGTGACAGACTCATTCTCATTCTTTTTAATATTATCAAAAGCATTAAGTAAGAAAAAGTTATCCAGTTTATCCGCCCATCTTTCTATGAACTTCTTTTGGAATGAATCCCATCCATCAATGGAGGCATCATGAAGGGATTTGTACCATGTTCGTGCATCCTCCTCGAGGGTTTGCACAAACATCCTCATCACCACATCCTCATGTTCCACGTCACAATCATCCACTACTTTTAAAAAATCAGCCAAGTGATTCTCAACTGATACTCCAAACTTCCCTGCAAATAAAAGTAAGCGTTTAAGATATCCATATGCAGGTAAGTCATGAGGCTAATTCGAAAATGCAACAAAAATTATTGGGTCATAAACACTTAATCTAAACCTTTCTAGTGGCCTCGTAGCGCCAACCATAATATTAATTTGAGATAGAAACAAGCACAGTTGCTACCATAGCTTGAGATGAAAATGAACCCAAATATGAAAGTGTTGAGGTTACACCCACCATAGTGCTTGTCAAAAGCACTTACCAAAGAACTCAATATGCTTACCAACCCCGGAAGATCTTTGGTGCAAATATATTCAAGTTTCGGAAAAGATGTTAGGGTTCGCTTAGGCTCGAAACTAGACCTTGTGTTGGATCAAATTTGGATGATCTTCTTGTGTTCCCCAGTGAAGTCGACCCTGTTTCTTGTGGAGTTGCTAGGCGAGCTCAAATAATAAATTAAATGAAGAACAACTCACCAATGTCGTTGAAATCCGAGGATTGATGCTTCCCTGACAATGGCGCCAATTTGTTAGCACACTTTTTGATCCTAAATCAGATCTGAAATACAGTAACATCAGCGGGTAAAAGAATGCTAATTCTAGGACAGAATGCCCTAAGTGTCACCAAAAAATCTCCCCTCTGTTTGTGCTGGTGCGTGCCAACCTCAGGGGGGATTCCCTAAGTGTTTTCTTGGTGTCATAAACCTGCAAAATCTGCAATTAAATACCTTAAAACAACAAGAAAATTCGTCTTCGAACAACATTTAAGCCACCGAAGGGTAATTAACAATGTTTAAAATTTTAATGGACGAGAAACCTTCAGCATAAGTAATTTTAATGGAAAAGAGAGAAGGGAAGATGCGATATTATCAGACTAAAAACACCACAACAATATGCTAAAGCAACTAATCAATGTATAAAAATTAATACGATACCGACAAGAATTGACAGCTTGACACCAACACACCAAAACTTTATTATTGCTCTTGCCAAAGGGCTGTTTGCACCACTAAACACAAGTACATAACTGACAAAGTATTTCTCTTTAATCACAGACTAGAAACTAGAATAGAAGAATATGAGAGAGAGAGTACTACTGCTGCTCAGAAAAGTCGACTTCAAACCAATGGTGAAGCCTCCAATATATAGAGAGTGAAGGCACATCAAGGAAACCAAAATAGGGAGGGGCATGAGGAGAATAGCGCATGAGGATAATGAGAGGGTGTGCATGTGAGAAGGTAATGCACATGGAAAGGAGAATGAGATAGGGTGCACACGTGTGGGAAAGAAGAGGAGTTTAACATGTGTGAATGAGGAAGAGAGGGAGATAATAGGGCGCACATGTGAAGGAAAAAGAGAGATAAGGGGGCGCATGAGTGAGAGAGTGTGAGAGAAACTCATGCATGAGAGACAAAAAGTGCATGGGAGAGACACACATGTGAGGGGGAGAGGATAAGGTGCACACGTGTGAGGGAAAGAGAAAGAGAATGGGCACATGGGTGTAATAAATAGAGAGGAAAGGAGGCACATGAGAGAGGAAAAGGGAGTGGGATTGATGGAAAGTGAGAGATGAGTGAGTGAAGCGTCCCTGCATGGTTAATCAAGCTCACACGTGTGGATGAGAGAGGGAGTTTAAACAAACGTGTGAGAGTGCATGGGGAAGTGTGCCCAAGTGGGTTTGAAGGGGATAAGGCGCATGGGAAGATAGAAAAGTGGGATAAGATGAGTTAAGTGGGAGAAGAGTGAGTTGAGTCAAACACGCCAACTTTACACACCTTATCTACTCACACGCCTTTATCTTTAATTAATGTGCCCTATCTTCTTTGAAAAGTGTGCCCCATGCATTTAATGCATCATATGTGATGTTCTGGAATTATCTGCATGTCGGATTTTTGACCCACCACTTGTCACCCTGCATGGTGATCACACCTGCTACATATAGGCATGCCAAAAATAGCAGTCACCCTAAAAAATAGGAAAACCCCAAATATGTTCGTATCACTAAGAGACCACTGCCAAATATAGTATCTCTAAAAATAGACATTGCTAAAAATAGAATCTCGTCGCTTGTCAATGATATGATACTCATCAGATTCGATTTTTCGCGAGGATTCCAAATACGCAATTAGTATTGACATACGAGATACTGCTAAAAATAGTAAGCCCTTGCTTGTCGCTCGAAATAGGCTCATCGGATTCGATTTTCTGTAAGGAACCCAGATATATGCTTGGAATCATCATTTGAATCCTTGATCACCAATTGTTGAAAATAGTGAATTGCATACATGTCATCTGGAAAAGGCTCATTGGATCCAAAATCTTGCAAGGACCTAAACTGTATAATCAATATCACCATGTGGGAATCTGATCTCTGTCTCCTCAAAAATAGGGAAAATACTAAAAATAGACATCTCTCTTTATGCTAAAATACTAAAAATAGACATCCTCAAAAATAGACATGAAAGCCTGTGCAAACTTCTGTCTCTGAAATAAAGAACACTACCAAACCAATCCTGTACCTGTACCTAGTGGGAACCAACCCTGGCTCAAAACATAACTGTCTCTGGGAAAATCTCTGAATGCCAGGCCGAAGTTTAGCCCAACAGCCCCCAGGGTTCAAAGCTTCATTCTTCTTGACGATCTAATTCATCTTTCAAACTTCAAAGTGTTGCTTGACTCCATTGCCCAAGGAAGTGGATGGCACTAGTCTTATGTTTGTGATGCTTACACTCTCAACAACTTTCAAAACCTTCACTTAAACTAGTTTTATGATACCATTGGATTGTTAATTATACTTCAACGCTTTGCTAAATCATTGGATAACTAGCTGCTGTCATAAAGTGAAAGCTACAGCCATTAGGGCTGCAATTTATTGCTGATAATTACTTAATATTGTGGCAAAACTTGCTCAGAAATTTGGTTTGGCAATTGGATATTGTTCCCCTTGCTGTAAACTAAATTTCGAGAGTCAATTGCTAATTTTCTGGGTTGTTTTTCTTATTGCTGTTATACTTTATAAATCATTCATTGCTGATATAGACTGGTTTACTGCTGCAAATTTACAACAACAATAGGTTTTTATTTGTTATCTAGTGTCTAAAGGTGATTGATATGCTATATAACTTGGTAATTGATGATTTTATGCATTGAAGAGTTTATTGTCTTGTACAGATTGCCCAATTACCTCGTTCAAACCAATTTGTCCCTTCACCTTTCCTAGACCTAGCTTGACCATCTAAGTGACCAAGATAGGGGGCTGTAGGCTTGGCTAATATTGCTATTTGATCCCTTCAAGTCACTAGGGAAGCCTCCCTTGTGTTGGACTTTTTTCCTTCACTAAAACGAGGGAGGTATCTGCTTAGGTGACAGTGGTAGATACCTCCAATTGTTACACAAGATTGGGATCTCCTGGAAGGCTTTGCACAAGTACAAATCCTGTGATAACTGTGTCTATGGAGGAGTTTGCACTCATCATCATACCAACAATTTGTGGGGTAGAGCTTGAGTTTTGGGACATGGGGGAGGCGTTTGATAGTGTTGGGGTAGGAGTTAAGAGCCGCCTCCCAGATGGCCTTGGTAATAAGCTTATACTTGGTCACTGTCGTCTCGAGGGATGAGAAGCGGGACCAACAGTTAAAGGTTGGAAGTATAATTGTTGGCACAATCTTGTCAAAGTCGATAGTAGTATGAGGGGTCTCAAAGTGAGGTGAGGTGGGGAGAGAGGAGGAGGAGGAGGGTCCACTTAGGGAGAAGGTAAAGGGTGCACGATCGACAAGAGGGAGGGGGGAGGGAAGACATAAAAGTGTAGGATGTGAGGGAGAAATTTTTGGTTGGTCAATACATAATCGAGAAATTCTTGGGTTTAAAGTTTAAACTTGTAACAATTTCAGTGCTTAAATTTGAAGTTGAGATCCTCAACAGCAATCAACATGCATTTCAAGTATTATTTTGGGATTTTCCAATTCTGGCACAATTTTATTTCTACCTTCTCTTCTGATTCAGAAAAACAATATTGGTTAACTGCCTGTTAATTTAAGCCAGATCAATCCACTTCTGTATTTAGTGCATACCATGCATATTTTTTTTGACTCAGTTTTATAGTTCAAGCTAATCTGTTAAAAAATATTTCACTTAGCTGTAGGCCAATGACCTTATTTGACGACTATAAACTGCAGGGGCTCTTGTAAAACGATGAAAAGAAGGGTAATATAGAAAGAAACTTGAAAGTATTCTTGTAAGTAAGGGAATTGTGGCATTAAGCAAATATAGAGGATGCTTAAAAATGATCAGGTATAGGCCCTTGGAAGTTTGTACGAAGATAAGGAGAGCTTCTCTCAGTTTGTTAACGTCTAATTTCTTTAATCCATAGTTTAGTGAAAGTATTATTACCCAAGTATATGTCTAGAAAGAAGGTAAAGATGGGAGGCATTTGGAATTTGGAACAAATCTTACTATCTGCAAATGCATATCAATAAAACTTAGGAATCAAAATGCATATAAAATTTAAATACAACTTGGGAATCAAAGGTGATTGTCAAGAAAAAAGGAAAATTAGTACGAGGTCTTGATTTCAAATGAAAATAGCTCTAATTTTTTTTTCATATGCTTTTAATACTGTTCGCTTGATCTATAAGTATATCTTCCCTTCAAGCTAGAAAAATTGTAAATTAACAACATTGTTCCTTCGTTATTGGCTGTCATTAAAATGTAATCATGTTTATATGATTGCCTTGGGTACTTGTAGACCACTTATCTAGTCGGGAAGGGATCTTGATCTCATCTTTGTAATTCCTGTAACATGATAGTTCCTACACTTTTTCTAAGGTTTTCTGTTTCTAATGCATGTCATTCACATTTAGAGCAATGGTGTTAGTTTACAAACATAATTTACAAGTGTACCCGGTCTCTGCAGGAGAAATCAGGAATCCCCGTGCAATTTGATCGGCTAATTTTTATGGTACTCTTTGGTAATTTTGCTGAATGATGTATTTCCTATCCTGAATTTCCATCGTGTAAATAGAATCTAGATTCATTTTTTTGTTTAGTCATTGTACCTGTATTGGATAAAGAAAATGATTACTTTATCATGGATTGATTGGACAGGTAATTGATGGTTTGCCAGCTGAGTTTGTTCTAGGCAAGGGAAGGGCTCCCCCTCCTGAGATGACAATGGAAGCTATGCCATACACACAATCCCTGTTGTCTAATGGAAGGGCATTTGGATATCATGCAAGAGCAGCACCTCCAACAGTAACTATGCCTCGCCTTAAGGTGAAAAACCTTTTCACTGTTTCTGTCCGTGGTTAACCTGAAATATTGTTTGTCGTTTTTTTCATTTCATCTCTATAGCATTTCTTTTGTCTTATATTGCTAGTACTTTGGATGTGTCACTGAAGGCAATGACCTCGGGAGCAATTGCAGGTTTCCTTGATGTTGCATTCAACTTTAATACTCAAGCGTTTTTAGATGACAATATTCTTGGTAAGTTTTAAAAGGAATGTTCTGATGATGTCTGTAGGGATTGTTTATCGTAATCTTTCCTGGGACATTCATTTTCTATGTATATACAGGATTTGATGGGATTTTTTTTTTTGGCACTGTCAGGTCAGTTAGCAAGAGCAGGCTGGCAGATGGTAATGCTTGGGGATGAGACATGGCTTAGATTATTCCCTAGCCTGTTTATGCGCGAAGACGGCGTTAGCAGCTTCTATGTATGGCATTGATTTCTAATTTTTTGTTCCTGGATGTTCAGATGACGAATCAAAAGATGATTGTTTCTTTTCTTGTGTTCTCTTCTGGCATAAGATTATTTCAGCCATTATGCTATGGGAAAGAAACCTATCTCTAAATCCCTATTAAGAGGAAGTTTGCTATTTTGTTTTTCCAAGGAAAACTCCTCAGAGAAACCCAAAGGATGCTTCCCCACATTCATAGATGGCATCCCTAGAAAACCCATTGGTGTAGACTAGTGCACCTAACCTAGGGGGACGTGAACTGGGCACTTTTTGGCATGGAACTAGCCAAATTCCCAACAACAATGGCAACATCTGGTCGTGTTAACTCGCTGGCTATTAAGAGGAAGACTGCTATTATTTGAAATAGTGAGAATTTAACTTCCAAATCGCTCAACATCATTTTCCAATATTGTATGTCATTCTAGTCAAAGCCCGTGTACACATATCTTTAGTGTTAACAATATTGGGCTGCAGTGTGCTGGAAAGCTAAATTTTCACTTATTGGATAAGAAACCTGTATGTTTCCAATATATTTTTTTTGAGAGATACGTCTTATACAGTCTCTTTGGTTAAGCTGCCATGCTATGAAGGGCATATCTATGCCATCAAAGTTGCCCAAGACTTGCACCTGGATTCATCTGCACCCTCTTGGGGGGGTTATAAAGTTTATTTGGAGCCCAGTTTACCCTTGGTGTGGTTCCATGATTGTGATGGGAATTTACGTGTTAGGTGACATTAATTCCTGCTGTTGGGTGGTTGGTCCTGTTATCACGTAAACCTGCAATGCACAATGTAAAGTCCCAAATGTCAGTTGAGCAAGCTCGGTGCAACTCCAGGGACAATGTCAGTTGTCACCTCAGCATTTGCTCTCTCGCTTTACAGTTGGCACTTATCCAGCTGTACGAGGGATTCCCTAGGTTGCTACTTTTGAGCCACAGGTCAAGCTTGGAAGCGGTAATACAAATCAGAGGACAGAGACAGCTTATAAAGATAAATCAATGAGAGTTAGGATGGATCCTGCAACCAGTGTTACCAACATCGGCAGCGGAAAAATATCGCCGAGGGTCTGAAGACGAAAATCTCAGCAACATCGGGGAAAATATCGAAAAATGTCGTAAGAATGAAAAAAATACGAAAATATTCAATTTTTTTCAAATTTTTAAATATCTAAAGCATTAACAACATCAAATAAATGCATTTCCACTTAAATATGAAAAGAGAACTGATATATAAGATGTATAATATGTCTAGGAAACTTGAATACATCACAAATCAACACCGAATCATGTCTTGACTCTAAAGCCTCAAAATATCATAAAAAAATATAATAAATGTATCTCATCATCGTGAGTCATCTACAATGAAATCAGATAAATAAACTAACAATTCCCTGCCCCTTTTACAGCCGAAGGTGATGGCTCTAGAAATGGATTTTCTTTTAGAGGAAGAAGGCCCTGGGGCTGGCATTGGACTCTGATGTCCTGTAGAAGAAGCATAACCTAGACTCTGGTGTCCTCTATTGGTGCTGCTGCCAAGTACAACTCACTCTTTTGGAGTTCGTCAAGATATATTCATGTGCATCCATATGAATCCAAACCATTATACACAAATACGCAAAGTTTCTCATGTAAATAGCAAGGGTGCTTATAACCAAAATAGCACCGAGTGCAATGCATCTTTGAACCAAAATACATCAACAAAGAGGCTGTAAATGGCCTCTAGAGTCCAAAAAAAAACATGCTACAACAAATAACTACATATCATCAAAATCGTTGCCTATATTAGGATCCTCATCATCAGTGTCACCCTCTAAACATTAAAATAAGATAGAAAAAGCTTAACATGCCTAATAAGTGATTTTACTTGAGTGAAGGGTACATTTTTACTAGTTCCATGACATAAGAGTTCAACAATCAATGCTACTAACATCAAGGTACATAGAGGGCTTGGTGCTCTTGAATAAATGCTAGTTCCATACCCTCATACATGATAGAATCTAGTGGAAATGTTGCAATATTGTCAATCTTGAAATCGTGAAAACCTTAAGTTTGCTGAATTTTGAATGGGACCTAAAATTCTACTTTCTTCATATGAAGTCCATTGAGGTTGGAACCACTCTCAAACATCATGAAACAATTAATGGTAATGTTAAAAATTTACATTCTCCTTTATCTTTCATTTTCATCCTTTTAGTTTAAGAATTTAATATTACCATTAATTAGTAGATTACTAGCCTCTTTATGTTTGCAAAATCACAAAAAAAACTAAGTTTTCGGCTCTTCTTCGCCTCTTGCTCCTTTTCTCTCCAAACCCCACACTTTGTTTGCAAAATGACACTTTAAAACCCAAAAATCGGCTTTTAATTCATGACGGTCTGCGACATTTTCCATCAACTTGCAATATTATCGCGCTATTTTCGAAAATATCGCGATATTTTCACCAAAGGAAAATATCGCAATATTTTCAAGCGATAATATCGCCAACCCTCAAAACGGTGATAATATCGCGATGTTGGTAACAAAGCTCGCAACACAGGTGCTTGTCCTATGGGCTGTGGAGTCAAATGCAAAATTGAAAAGGGGTCCAAGTGATTGCGAAGAAGTCCAATAGAGCATCCGTTTCAGATGAATCCCAACGGATCAATACATATTGATCACCCTGTCAATGTTGGGCAGACAAATCTGGACATTAGGGGAAAGAGCTCTACAAACAATCCTATGCATCCATTCAAAACCAAGTCAAGTATAAAGGTAAACCAAGAACTTCATCAAATCAAAGCTGCAGATCAAAGTCTGAATAATGACAACTCAATACAGCCTCTAATACTATGAACATTCAAAACCAAGTCAAGTATAAAGGTAAACCAAGAACTTCATCAAATCAAAGCTGCAGATCAAAGTCTGAATAATGACAACTCAATACGGCCTCTAATACCATGAACCTTCGGGAATTTAAATCACAATTTCAGTTCAGAAATACTTCATAGTACATACAACTAGGGGAAGGCACATCCACCATAGCATATGAACTAAATTAGGTTTTCAAGGTACTTGGGTTTGGGAACGACAGTTTTTGAAACAGGGCAATTGGGTTTGTCAGGGGTACACTATATATATATGAAAATGTTTATAAAATATTTAACAATTTAAAAGCTTACACGTTGCATAATATCATTTTTAGCAATTAACTACAAAAACATGCACATTGCTGCATTGCATAATAATGATATCTAATTCTATTATGATTTATCAAATTCAAAATTCTCATTTAACATTGATTTGTTGAAGTTTTGAACAATCATAAATGATTAGAAAAACATTGAATGATCGACTTGATTATTATCATTTGAAAATTGAAATTGAAATTTTGAGTTTTAGAAAGTGAAAGGAGTGGCAAGAAAAGAGCATTTAAATCACTTCACTGTCTATTGCTGTCCACAATTTTTCAGCAAGGAAAGAGCACCGGAATCTCTGCACTGCTGGACCGTTCTCTCTCTTCAATGCTGGATTTGAATGGTAAAATTAAGAGGGTGACTTAATATTTTGAGTGCATGATGGTGTCAGGTAAGTGAAGGATTGGGGTTTTTGGGGAGGTCCCCACCCTATGCTTGCAATTTTTGGCATTTTAAAAAATTAAAAATCGAAACTTTTTTATGGAGGATGCACCCCAAAAGTACTTGTTACCCCCTCTCACCGAGTGGTAACTAGAGGAGATCACGTCTCATGGCCTGCAATGAAGAAAGTGATTTCGATGATGATGATGATCAATATTCTCACAGGCAGCAACCCATCAGCCCTTCAGATGCCTCACTCCTCATCAACACAGCTCATCATACCTGATCAACATGGTTCATTGAAAGAGGGTGGTCCAACACATTATGAGGTACATTAGTCCTTGTTTCATATAAAGTGTCATATTTAATGCATTTGGCATGTGAGTGAGGATTATGAGTTGAAGTTGTATAATGGATCATAAACTCAAGAAGTTATTCTTTTTGCCTTGTTTCACCTTGGTGGCCATCATTAATGTCCTAGTCTCGTGTTGTCACTCTTGGGGAACATGGGTACTACTGGGTGGCTTTGATAAGGGTAACGTACCATTCCCCCCCATACTTAACATCTTCCATCTTGGGGCCTTCCGCAGTGTACTAAACTTCGGTATGGTTGTTACATGTACACCAAAAGGGCCCATGGTTCTTTCTTCTATGAGAAGAAGGGATAGAATGCCGAGGTTGATGCAGTTGCTATTAACAAATGATCAAAAATAAAGAATGATATAAAAGAAAGAAGAAATAACGGGACAATGAATGACCAACTCAAAAGCCAAAGGTCATCTTGAGCTCTATCCCCTCTAATGGTAATCGCCCCTAGTCCTAATTCACTGAATGCATGATCATAAGGATTTTATCCCGGTAAAAAATGATGAAAGAAAGAATAAGTGCTTGAAACGTGAAAAGGGGACTTGCAATGCAATGAAAGAATATCAAAAGGCAAGATAAGGGGTTTGGAATGCAAAAAGTACCTAGGAAAGGGTATCTCAAGCAGCGAGCGCTCCCTC
>ML813443.1:266958-277731 GCA_009831015.1 Picea engelmannii | reverse complement strand
CTGTCAAACAATTAAGTGCTCAAAGACATTATGCGACTTGCCAAGCTTGGATATGGGAGAGTTGACGAGGTGTCCTATTGGGTAGATCTTGCCCTAGGTCAAGGAGTGTTTCCAAGAGATTCCTCTCTAAGCCATGTAAAGTGGATGAAGTGGTTAAGGATCAAGACTCAATGGGCATAGGGTTCATGACATACAAGGGGTTGTAGTGTCTCATTCATGGATGCCTTTGTAGAGGGTGTGTGGCACCTTCGTTTGCAATGCAATTTTTCCAAGCCCATCGTTTTGCCATTCTTTGTTTCTTTCAAAATTTAGGGACAAGTTGAAGGCCACTGTCCTGGTGTGGTATCCAGATAATGACAATGTCACTCACAAACACCTAGTGGAAATGAGAAGGTTGGCTCGTGATGAGATCCTTTCTCTCAGCCATGCAACTGAGAGCCATTACCTTGGCTTGGTGACCAGATTATGGTAATGTCATACCACTTAATATCCATGATCATGATAGGCCGACTTGTGATGAGACCTCCTATCCTCCAACTAACCCTTCAAACATTCTTAGTCATTATTATTGTGGGTCCCCCTTTTCTTATAGATAAGCGTTTCATTGCTTTCTTGGGGATCCCTGGGCGAAGCATCTGGAAGGTTTATACATAGGCTTTTATCTTTTACCCAACAACAATCCCTCTAGGCCTTCATCCCCTTCTTCCCATAGAATGAGGGACAACCCCTTCTTGGGTCAATACACCCTAAAGTCCCAAGAGATAAGGAAACAGGGGGTTTAAGTGATGAAAAGTGGTAAGTATGGTTGGGAACAGTACGATGGCTTTTCAAGGGAGTTCCTAGTAGCAAACCCATTCCCAAGGAAGACCACTTACTAGAGCACAATGTCAACCACCAAGGTGAAACAGGCAAAAGGCATAACGTCCAAGCATATGTAATGAAATCTAAAGCAGTCTAAGATACAACATACTCAAATGCCTCAAATATTGAAATGACACTCGCCATAATACCTGGCTTGTACCTCATGGAGCAAGGCCTAGTGCCTCTCAGAAGCCAGTTGGTGTGGTGGATGCCATCTGAAAACCTACGACCTCTGTGGTGGTGAGAAGGGTCTCCATCTGTGCAAAAGGATACTGCTAGTCATGTAGTCTCTCGACACTCCATTTTTGCAACCTGAGGGCCTCAAGACATAATCTTCTTAGTTATCCCACAAAATGGGGATAACAGGGAGTTTGCTGAAGGGACAATAGTACTTCCAACAGATCCAACACAACAACCAACTCATCTTAAGAGAGATGTGAAGGCTAGGTGAATAATTATCGATGGACATAATTAAAATACCCAAGGCTAGCTGATGGCATACTTAAATTACCCAGATTAACTTTTTTAATTTTATCCTAAGTTTTAACTTAAGAAAAGTATAAAAGTCATTTAAATGACTTCTATTGACTTTTCACTCAAATTTCTAAAAAATGACTTTTTAGAAATTAATAATTCACTAAGGTGAATTTCTGGAGGCTTCTAGAAGACTCAAGAAAAGGTAAGTTAGAGTGATAAAAGGAGGCCGTGGGTGAAGGACATAACACATTGTTGTGTTGAGCTAAAGAGGAAGTTGATTCTGTAGAGTGAGGAAGGGCGACTTAGCAACAAAGGAAGTGAGATGAGTGTAGGCCGTTTCAACAGACAGAGGTCGAAAAAGTAGGGCCGGTTTTTTCGGGGCCGAAAAAGCTGGGTTGAAAAAGCAGGGAAGATTTTTCAGGGCCGAAAAAGTGGGGCTAAAAAAGCAAGGCCGAAAAAGTGGGGCCGAAAAAGTAGGGCCGAAAATGTAGGCCGAGTTTGCTTTCTTGTAAGAAATTTCTGAATTTTTCTGCTGTTGTATATTGCAATTTGTAATTCTTCTGAAGCCAATAAAGCCCCTCCTTTGCTGATTTTCCCCACACTGGGTTTCTAGGGTATTTCTGGTGTTCTTATCTTTCATGTGCTTGGTTTCCATTTACTTCTATTGTGCATTTTAGTTAAAGAATTCAGCTGTAAATTACTTGCATAATTTTCAGAAGTTAAATTTCAATAGTAAATTAATTTTTGGGTGATTAAAATTATTGGCAATAATTTTTTGTTTGATGAGTTTAAAGAAATTAACAGTTTCACGTTGGTGGCCATCATTTGTACTCTAGTCCCATGTTGTCACCCCCAAGGAAAACGGGTATTAGTGGGGGGCCCTCACAAGGGTAACGTTTCGTTTCCCCGCCATACTTAACACTTATCATCCTGGAGCCTGTCACGATGTACTAAATTTCGGTAATGGGTCATGGTCCATTCTCTCATGTGAAGAGGGCTAGAATGTTGAGGTTGATGCAACTGCTAGTAAAAAATGATAAAGAAAGAATGTTATAAAAGAAAGAAAGAATGGTATAGCAAGGATATTTAAAGGCCACAATCCAAACTTGAGCTGTATCCTTTTGTGTTCACCCCAGTCCCAAAACAATGAATGCTAATGCTTGAAACCTTATAAAGGGCACTTGCAAATCAATGAAAGGACAATATGAAAGGAAGAATAAGGGGTTTGGAAAAAACTTAGCGCCTAGAAAGGGGTAACTCAAGAGCAAGCACACCCTCTACAAAGGCTCTCATAGAAATGGACCAAATGATTCCATAAGCCATGAAGTAAGTTCAACACGTTTCACTATCACACTTACACTTGAAGGGTTCTTTTCTTTACTGCTTCCCTTGGGACGTATCCCTCTACTTGGGTCTTTTCTTTCCTGCTTTGCTTGGCACACCTAATAGGGTTTGATGATGGTCCTCCCATACTTAAACTTGCCAAATTACATAAAGTCTTGAGCTAATGTGAAGTTTGAAGGGAATACTTGATGTGAATTGTTTATGTGGCTTCTATGTTAAGTAACGACTTACTTTATATGATCTAAGGACTCTTATACCTTGTGAACATTGGTATTACTTGATTCCATAACTTTGATTGATTTGGATGCACTTGACTTGGTTCTTGAAGGACGTCCCCTGCTTTCACCCATAATGTTGTGTGCTTATTTGCAGGATATGGCACGTGTGATGCGGCATTGAGTTATTTGATGACTTGACATACTAAGATATAGGCTCTCACATCTTTTGGACCTTAGGACCACAGACATATCGGCTTGCATTTGACAGATAGGGTCACGATGACACACATATGGGTAGAAAGCCCATACTTTGGACAATGCACCCACACCTTACTCAACCACTTGATGGAAGACGTTGCACTTGGTTTGGGTTGGACACCATGTAGAGATGAGATGCACCTTCTGTCTACCTTGGATGCTGCCTTCTCCACCTAATGAAGGTACATGTCTTAACTAAAGGACATTACTTTTAATGAAAAGGCACCTGCTTAGGTATTTATATGGGATCCTCATTGTAATTCTATCATCATCTCTCCTATTTTATTCAATACAATATTTTAATCCACATGGATTCTTTTACATTATGCCATTTATTTTGGATATTCGTTGTATGAACCACATTGGTTCACCATAGGCCCCCTCAACCCCAATCACTCCCTTGGGGATATCATTTGTTGGAGTATTGGCCCCTTTACAGTGATTAACGACTATGACAACAAGCATGTATCTAGGTCCCCGCCCTCGCCCTTGGTCATTAGGATATACAGGATCTGGCATTTTCTTCCCTTTCCCATGCAGTACCGAGATTCTCAGTCTTGGTTCCCCTTTTTATGTTATTTCATCCATACTCTATACTCTTGTATCTCCTCTTGATGGATAGTTAGTTTTTAGTTCCTATCTATATACTTAGCTCTGCTTTTACTTTGAATATTGATTTAAGAGTTGCTTTTGTGCTTCCACATTGTTTTTACACTGGATTGTACCTGTTAGTCCCTTTGACCTGCTTTTGTGGTTACTCTTTGGACATTAATAAAATTGTCTTATCTCATTTTATCTCTTGTGCCAAACTTGGGTAACTTTGGACCTTTGTGTTGAAATTTGTCTTAGGCACTGTTATCGCGCAATTTGTACTTGCTCAAAGCCAAAGGTAAGTGGATATTAAATTGGCGTAACAATGAGGATATCCTATCACTGTCACCTTAATAAGACACCTCTTTCTATTTAGGAGTAGTACCCTAGGGGAGACGTCCTAGTGACCTGGGGGTTTGAGAAGGCTAAGGTAAAAGTTGTAAGAAAGTCGCACCCCTCTCACAGGTCACTCTGATCAAAAGTTCCAAGGTTTTAATAAGATGAAGCAAAACAATATTTAAATGTACCTGCCCAGAACAAGACAACAAGAAAATAAATGCTGTTTGCAAGTACCATATGATGTTAGTGCTTCATAGAACCATAGACTTGGAAAATGAACAAGCTGATATAAAACTGAAGCAATACAAATATTTATAACAACAATGTATATTTAGCAACAACTACACAATTATGCCTCAATAATGCTTAAAAAATGACAAGAAATAATAGCCTAAGATTGACAAAATGATAATAGTTGTCAAAAGCAATAATGACAATGTATAATCAGCTTTTAGTCTTGCTTTTATGATGAATTTGCTACTGTTATAGATGGCTGTAGCAATCTTTTGCAACAACAACAAATTAGTTAGTTAGTCTAATTTAGAGTTAGAAAGAGTTAGTAAAAGTCTTAGGGAAGATGGTTTAAGAGTTGCTTTGGTCAATTAATCACTTGCAAGGTGTGAACTAGTGCCTTTTAGGGTAATGGAGTCAAAGTTTGTAGCGACAATTCTTAGAGGAAAACACAAATGATAATAGATGAACTAAAGGGAAGGGTAAGATGATTGAGGTGTTAGTAACCTAAAGCCACAATATCTAAACCCTAGAAGGAAAAAATGCTAGAAAGTAGGTAACCCTAGGCCCTAGCGATTTCCTTCTTCCTTAGATCAAGCTTGAAATAAAATATGTGAAGCTAATGAAGCAATGCTACTAAAGTGCTACAAAGGTAGGGCTCTAGTATATTCTTCAAAGGAGATGTTTTCTAGCAAAATCAAGTAGGTGGAAAATTATAAAGAAAAGGACAATAACATGTGCTTTTCCCCTAGGGTTTCAAACTAGCAATTTTATAATCTTAGAAATGAATAAGCAAATGTACCATAACTAGTCAAAATAAATGAAGAATTGCAGATTTTACTTCATCAAGAATAATCTAGCCACAAAACCCTAGTTGAAGACTTTCCACCATGAAAATGCCAAAATACACCAAAGATAGCCTCTCCAAGAAGTTCCACACTAGTTAATTTCAGCCAAGTACCCTTAAAGATGGCCAAATTTCAGACCTCACACTTGTGTGAATGAAAGATGATGAAAAAAGGAGAGTTTTAACTCTCTATTTATACAATAATCATGACATTTAATTACAATTTAGGTCAAAAAAGGCCGACATGGCCAGTTTACATCAAAAATCCAGTTTTACATAAAATTAACAATTCGAAACCCTAATTGTCTTTAGGGATGACATGATGCCCCTCTTAGGGTGACGTTAGGCTCCATCATGGAACACTAGGCCTCAGAAGTGAGACGTTAGGCCTCAAAAGGCCTCAAAAGCTGCCACATGTGCTAACCAAGCCGTCCTCATGCCAAAACCCTAATTGGATGACGTCAAGGCTCAATATGATGACGTCATGGGCCTTCAAGGGCCAACGTCATGGTGAAAGGGCAAGACCCCCCTAGGACCAGGCTTGCCAAAGTGTCTCTGGTGAAACTTCCTTCTCTTTCTCCGGTGCAAGCCTCTGGTGTCCGGGCTACCCCTGGCTGGGGTCACAACATCCATTTGGTGGGCTTTTAGCCCCATGGAGGTCCGAACTAATCATCTCCCCATATGTACCTGTCCGTCGGGCATGGTCCTGCAACAACAAGAAGTACGCCCTCCATGGGCTCATAAGTCACAGAGATCATAGCAATGCCAATCACATCTAATAATCAAGTTACCCAAACATGTGCATCAAACCCCCCTTTACCCAAACAAATGCTCAAATACGTTATGCAATTTAACAAGCCAGGTTTGAAGAGGGTCTCAGGATGTCCTATTGGGCTAATTCTCCTCAGGTTTGGGGTGTTTCTTAGGTGAAGACCAATTTAGGTCATGTAAATGCATGAGATGGTGTAGGGAATGTTTGGGCAATGGGTGCAGTGATAACAGGGAAATGTAGGTCCTACCTGTGGGTGCCTCTGTAGAGGGCAAACTGCACCTTGTCATGTATGCCATTATTTCCTAGCCCATTCAATGCCTTTTACTATTTGTCTTATTGCTTTTTCTTTTCAAGAGAATAGCTGGAGGACACTGTCCTGGCGTGGTGACCAGTGGTGACAATGTTACCCACAAGCATTTCACGGAAATGAGAAGGTTGGCTCGTGATGAGACCCCTTTCTCTTGGCTATGCCACCAAGAGACACTACCCTGGTTTGGTGACTAGATGGATGGCAGTGTCATATCGCTACATGCCCATGGACCTAATAGGCCAGCTCACGATGAGACCTCCTATCCACCAACCAGGTCTTGAGTTCTATTTTATTTTACGGGTCCCCTTTTCTTGCTGAGAAGCCTTTTATTGCTTTCTCGGGAATCCCCGGGCGAAGCATCTCAAGGTTTCATTTTGGCTTTTAACATTTTCCAGCTACTTTTACCCTCTGGGCCTTTAGCCCCTTCTTCCCACAAGGCAAGGTACAACCCTTACTATCTTGGCAAACTTAATGCCCGAACCAATGTAGGGGAAATATGAGAGGGATAATGATGAAAAGTGGTAAGTATGGAAGGAATGGACGATGACATAGACCCACCCAGTGGCAACTCATCCCTAAGGGAACCAACTTACTAGGGCACTCTGTCAGCCCCCCTAGGTATGGACAAGTTAAAGAGCATAATTTCCAAGAAAACATCATGAAACAAAAAATAATTTAGTGCACATATTCAAATGTTTTGAGAATCAGAGTGACACATACCATGATACCCGGACTTATTACCTCATGGAGCAAGACTCACTGCTACTTCAGAATCAGGCCAATGGGATGGACGCTGTTGCTGTTGATAGATAGGAGGTGCTGAAGAAAAGATGGACCCTCCAGGGCCAAGCTCAAGTCATATGTCTCTCGGTACTCCATGTCTAGGACCTGTGGGCCTCTAGACATAATCTCCTTAGTTATCCCTAGGATAGGGGATAACATGCACAATTCTTTAATGTCTTTGGATCAAGTGGTTGCTCTCATACTGCTTTAGAAATATTTTATTATTTAACACACATGGTAGGGATGTGTTAGAAGAATCAATGGTGTCTTTCATTCGTATTAATCACACATGGTGAATACATATGCATATAGATTCTAGAAGGAGAAGCTGCGTTTCAATTTTCTCGTAAGGAATGATTCGTGTCTTACTACATCATAATTACCTTGTCCTAACATATCATTTAGTTTTCTCTAACTTTACACTTTATTATATCACTAACTTTATAACTTAATACTAATGACCTCCTATGACCTAGGTCTTACAAAATAAACATTGCATTAATTTGTCTAACAGTGTTCTGTATCCATATGTCCAATTGATATTTGGAGGGTCTCTCTAGTCTTCCCAAAAACTTGTCTGCCCCCCACAAAAAACAAAACCTGGGTGAAACATAGACTAATAGACATTCAATTACCATTTTTAGGGAGTGTGTGAGAATTCATTCATCCAATATGCCACAAGAGTATTCTGATAGAAAACAGAGTAATTGAATGAATGTGTAATGATCATGCTTTGTAATGCCTTTTTGTGATTCTAGAGAATGCTATGGTTGTACATGGGATTGATGAATGATCTATGTTTGGCCTACAATTTGTTACTGTTCAATATGTTGTTAATGATACAGAAACATTCTACATGTAAGTACTTAAGGTCTTAAAGGTAGGAAGTTTCTTTTGATTTTGAAATTTGTAGTATCTTATTATAAAATCCACATCTCTCTTTAGTTTTTCATATTCTGGTCACTTATTCTTCTTGTATCTATAATGGATTTCTTGCTTTATTTAAATTGCAATTTTATCTTTTCTTGAAAGTGAATGTATTATTTTCTTGAACAGGTTAAGGATACCGTTGAAGTAGATAGAAATGTTACTCGACATGTTGAGGACGAGTTAATTTCTACTGATTGGGATCTCTTGGTATGGTTCAGACAACATACATTTGTATCAACTTGTATATTTGTTAGCTTGAATTTGTACTTCATAGACAAGGTATTTGATATTTTCAAACAATTTTCATTTGCACAATTGAGTAGTCACAATGGTTTATAAATTGAAATTTTTTCTTTTCTTTTTGAGTAACGTACTTTTACTTTTTCAAGAAAAAACTTCTAATTCTAATTCAAGTATGCATAAAAATTACATACTTTAAGTGTCCAGCCGAGATGCTGATTGAGATACTTTATCTGTTGAGTTCCCAAAAAGCCAAAGGACTTGGCAGATTTACATTACCGTTCAGGGCAAAAAAAAAGAGATACCACCAAATACTATTAAAAAAACAAAGTTATAATAGGGCCCATTTAGAGCTTGGGCCCAACCACAACATCTGAAAAAGATTGCACAACAAAAGAAAATCTTGTTGAGATTTGGGTACCTTGGAAAGTGGTCCCCATGTGTTTATGAGTCTCTAAACACAAAGGGGGAGACTATTACCCTTGTTACTTTACTTTATGATTCTAATTTCACTTCGACTTAGGAGATTTAAGTCAAAAGTGAAATATGTCACTTAAGTCATCAAAGTGACAATTAATTCACTTTGTGGGTGAATTAAAGCAAACTAAGGAAAGTGGGTTTCCTAAGTGAGATTTAGGGATTGAATCTCACCCATTGATTAGACTTGGCTAGATTGGATCTAGGCCATTGATCTTTTAGGGTTTGGCCAAAGGAGGCTAAAGGAGGGTATAGTGCATTTATGAGACTCATTCTTCACTTGTGAGAAGAGGAGAAGAGGAGGAGAGCTTGGGCGTATTTCTTGAGGAGAGGAGGATGCACATGGTAGAGGGTTTGTCCATTGAGGTGAAGGAAGGTGCATTTGCTTGGAGGAGGTGCTTCCATGGAGGAGGAGGCACATATATGGGCATAGGCACATTCTAGTCTTGAGGGCGCACTTGGAGGAGGAGAGGCACACATCCTTGAGGAGGGCGCACTTCATACATGAGAGGAGTTGTGTAGGAGGAGTGACACACTTCTTGTGGGGAGAGCCTTAGTGAGGAGATAAGGGCGCGCTTACTTAGAGGGAGTTCTTGCTAGAGGAGGGGCGAACCAAAGCTAGGTGCGCACCAAGCCATGGAGGAGGGCACACTTGTGTAGAGGGCACAAGCTTCAAGGGAAGATAGCAAGGGTTTCTCAAAGCTTCAAGTGGTAAGGCATCTCAAGAGTTAAGGCAAAGGCTCAAAGGCAAAGGCATCAGGATAAAGACAAAGGCAAGCAAAGGAAGAAATGCACACCAAGGCAAGGGACACCTTACTTCACAAGGCTTGTGGGGAGGTCTTCAAGGAACTCCAAGGCATCCTAGAGTGGTTGCTATTGTACCAGGTTCACTTGTATATGTTTCCTGTGTTGTGCATTTTGCTTCGAGGCCGTCTATATATATCTGCTCCAAACTAGTTTTCCCCATGGGGGGGTTTTTCCAGGGTCATGTTGACCAAAAACATATGCGTCAATTTCATGCATGCTTAGAAGTGTAGATCAACATTTTAAAGTTAAAAGATCTAGAGGTAGTGTTATTTGTTTTGATGTATATTGAATGTGCTAACATTGAGTAAATAAAACACTTGCAAGGGCACCTCAAAAGGATAGTTAACCATCAAAATATTGAGCTGAAAGTTGGTGACTGTTTTCTGTCCTAAAACAGCAGCAAGGGACAGCCACAGAGTTGAAACTTAGAGCAAAACTAAGGTCAAAGACAGACCTTAGTTGGAAGCCTCATAGGACCTCAAAAAATCTACATGGTATCAGAGCCAATGGTGGCTTAGACTTTCTGATTTTTGAGCATTTTCGTGGACAATTCAGGGCAGATTTTGAATAGCGTGTTGACAGAGTTTGTGGGCAGATTTGTTGGACAGTTTGGGCTGATTTTTTTGACACTTGTGGACAGCCTCTTTTCACACCTGCGTGGACAGGAGTGAGGCTGTATTTCACGACCTCTTTTCACACCTATATTGCTAGGAGTGAGGTCGGTGCTCGCTTGCCTCTTTTCACACCTGTGTTGATAGGAGTGAGGCTGTTATGAACATAAATATACATATAAAATAGATATTCATAACATAATAATTAATTAATAAATAATAATTATTAATAATGAAAGGACATGTCTCAAAGGACATGACTATTGGTTAAGGGCACCCCTGCGTTGGTATATAAACAAGCACTCATTCTCAATTGTAATTATCTTATCTATTCATATTTTATACATTATTCCTACATGGATTATTATGTTATATTCCAAGTATTTGGATAATTCTTTTGTGAGCGAACTTTGTTCGTCTCATTTGGTATTAGAGCTTCGTTTTTCTGATCCTGGCCTTTGGCCACTAGACTTCTAGTCAGTTATGTTGCCCTTGGCAACAATCTATTAGCTTTTGGCCAAACCCATTGTCTCAGGGTTTCTCTGATCTGGTCTAACCGACTCTTGGCCATTTTCAAACTAAAAAAAAAAAAATTCATTGAAGAAGAAAAAAATCATTATTCCGCTGCCAGAAAATTTGAAGAAAGATTAGAGTGAAAAACATAAATTAACCCGTAA
>ML813443.1:236379-257680 GCA_009831015.1 Picea engelmannii | reverse complement strand
CAAAAGTGAAATATGTCACTTAAGTCATTAAAGTGACAATTAATTCACTTTGTGGGTGAATTAATAGACATAAAACAAACTAAGGAAAGTGGGTTTCCTAAGTGAGATTTAGGGATTGAATCTCACCCATTGATTAGACTTGGTTAGATTGGATCTAGGCCATTGATCTTTTAGGGTTTGGCCAAAGGAGGCTAAAGGAGGGTATAGTGCATTTATGAGACTCATTTTTCACTTGTGAGAAGAGGAGAAGAGGAGGAGATCTTGGGCGTATTTCTTGAGGAGAGGAGGGTGCACATGGTAGAGGGTTTGTCCATTGAGGTGAGGGAAGGTGCATTTGCTTGGAGGAGGTGCTTCCATGGAGGAGGAGGCACATATATGAGCATAGGCACATTCTAGTCTTGAGGGCGCACTTGGAGGAGGAGAGGCGCACATCCTTGAGGAAGGCGCACTTCATACATGAGAGGAGTTGTGTAGGAGGAGTGACACACTTGTTGTGGGGAGAGCCTTAGTGAGGAGATAAGGGCGCGCTTACTTAGAGGGAGTTCTTGCTAGAGGAGGGGTGAACCAAAGCTAGGTGCGCACCAAGCCATGGAGGAGGGCGCACTTGTGTAGAGGGCACAAGCTTCAAGGGAAGATAGCAAGGGTTTCTCAAAGCTTCAAGTGGGTAAAGGAAAAGGTCAAGGCATCTCAAGAGTTAAGGCAAAGGCTCAAAGGCAAAGACATCAGGATAAAGACAAAGGCAAGCGAAGGAAGAAAGGCACACCAAGGCAAGAGACACCTTACTTCACAAGGCTTGTGGGGAGGTCTTCAAGGAACTCCAAGACATCCTAGAGTGGTTGCTATTGTACCAGGTTCACTTGTATATGTTTCCTGTGTTGTGCATTTTGCTTTGAGGCCGTCTATATATATCTGCTCCAAATTGGTTTTCCCCATGGGGGGGTTTTTTCAGGGTCATGTTGACCAAAAACATATGCGTCAATTTCATGCATGCTTAGAAGTGTAGATCAACATTTTAAAGTTAAAAGATCTAGAGGTAGTGTTATTTGTTTTGATGTATATTGCATGTGCTAACATTGAGTAAAGAAAACACTTGCAAGGGCACCTCAAAAGGACAGTTAACCATCAAAATATTGAGCTGAAAGTTGGTGACTGTTTTCTGTCCTAAAACAGCAGCAAGGGACAGCCACAGAGTTGAAACTTAGAGCAAAACTAAGGTCAAAGACATACCTTAGATGGAACCCTCATAGAACCTCAGAAAATCTACATGGTATCAGAGCCAATGGTGGCTTAGACTTTCTGATTTTTGAGCATTTTCGTGGACAATTCAGGGCAGATTTTGGACAGCGTGTTGACAGAGTTTGTGGGCAGATTTGTTGGACAGTTTAGGGCTGATTTTTTTGACACTTGTGGACAGCCTCTTTTCACACCTGCGTGGACAGGAGTGAGGCTGTATTTCACGACCTCTTTTCACACCTATATTGCTAGGAGTGAGGTCGGTGTTCGCTTGCCTCTTTTCACACCTGTGTTGATAGGAGTGAGGCTGTTATGAACATAAATATACATATAAAATAGATATTCGTAACATAATAATTAATTAATAAATAATAATTATTAATAATGAAAGGACATGTCTCAAAGGACATGACTATTGGTTAAGGGCACCCCTGCGTGGGTATATAAAGAAGCACTCATTCTCAATTGTAATTATCTTATCTATTCATATTTTATACATTATTCCTACATGGATTATTATATTATATTCCAAGTATTTTGGATAATTCTTGTGTGTTTGTTCGTCTCATTTGGTATCAGAGCTTCGTTTTTCTGATCCTGGCCTTTGGCCACTAGACTTCTAGTCAATTACGTTGCCCTTGGCAACAATCTATTAGCTTTTGGCCAAACCCATCGTCTCAGGGTTTCTCTGATCTGGTCTAACCGACTTTTGGCCATTTTCAAACTAAAAAAAAATAAAATTCGTTGAAGAAGAAAAAAATCATTATTCCACTGCCAGAAAATTTGAAGAAAGATTAGAGCGAAAAACATAAATTAAACAAAAAAAAACTGTACCTTAACCTGTTTTCTACACCTGTATCCCTCCTAAACCCCGTAACCCATCCCCTCTAAAATTCGCGCCCTACCAGTCCACACCCTCACACACCCGCAAACCCTCCCTCGAACCCCGTAACCCATCCCCTCTAAAATTCGTGCCCTACTAGTGTGCGCCCTCACACACCCGCAAAACCTCCCAGCAAACCCTCCCGACACACATCCACAAATCCTCCCAGCTACACACCACCACTCTCGAAGACTCACACCCCTACTCCGTTGCTCCTATCTCCGACCCCGACACACACCCCGCGGACCCACTTCAACTCCCTCGACACTACACCACCCAACACCCCCACTCCGCGGACCCCGTCACACCCTCGACAGACCCTCCTTCGCTCAACCGCAGACACGTCTTATCGTGCCCCCTAACTTTCGCGTCTCCTTGTAAAGTCGTGTCCCATACCATTCTCACCCTCCCTTAATTGACATTAATTAAAATAATTATAATATATATACATATCTTATGTTAATTATTTATATATGATATATATAATAACTATATATACATATATAAATATAAAATAACATTAATATAAATATATATTAAAAAAAGAAGAAGGATATTTCTATTCTAAGAATATTATCAAAGGATATTAAAAAAAAACATATATCTATTCTAAGAAGAGTTAAAAACTGATAAAGTAAGACGTGAAGGTTTTATGAAGTTTTAATATATATATTCCAAGTGCATTCATTTATAAAAAGAAAAAGGGGATTATCAAAGAAATTTTATATTTCCAAAGAAGTCATTGAAGACCTTAATGTAAGGTGATTTCGTGAAGCTTTAAAAATGATTTTTTCTAAAAAAGATTTTTTCTAAAAAGGATTGAAGAAACATTTAAAATTCATTTATATAGAGATATATTATTAAGAAAAAGTAAGGTTTTAAGAAGAGATATAAAGTAGAAGGATAATCAATGTTCAACCTATAAATTATATCAATGGAGTCTAAAACAACGAATGTAAGATTTTCTTATGAAGGATGTTGCATTTCAACTTACGTGTTATTTACATTAAAGGGGATTATTCAAGGAAGAGAGGTTAACATCGTTATCAACATGACCCAGGATGAGAATTCTATTAATATTAATTTGGCGAATCAATTATCTATTTCGGAGCATAATACTTTCATTGATCAAGGTACAACCATACTCACCGAGTATATGCCAGGAGGCAACCATGTCCACTATAGGGATGATATTGGTTGTGACAGGCACTTTCCTAGGTAAGAGGGAGTGTTGAGATTTGGGTACCTTGGAAAGTGGTCCCCATGTATTTATGAGTCTCTAAACACAAAGGGGGAGACTATTACCCTTGTTACTTTACTTTATGATTCTAATTTCACTTTGACTTAGGAGATTTAAGTCAAAAGTGAAATATGTCACTTAAGTCATTAAAGTGACAATTAATTCACTTTGTGGGTGAATTAATAGACATAAAACAAACTAAGGAAAGTGGGTTTCCTAAGTGAGATTTAGGGATTAAATCTCACCCATTAATTATACTTGGCTAGATTGGATCTAGGCCATTGATCTTTTAGGGTTTGGCCAAAGGAGGCTAAAGGAGGGTATAGTGCATTTATGAGACTCATTCTTCACTTGTGAGAAGAGGAGAAGAGGAGGAGAGATTGGGCGCATTTCTTGAGGAGAGGAGGGCGCACATGGTAGAGGGTTTGTCCATTGAGGTGAGGGAAGGTGCATTTGCTTGGAGGAGGTGCTTCCATGGAGGAGGAGGCACATGTATGAGCATAGGCACATTCTAGTCTTGAGGGCGCACTTGGAGGAGGAGAGGCGCACATCCTTGAGGAGGGCGCACTTCATACATGAGAGGAGTTGTGTAGGAGGAGTGGCGCACTTGTTGTGGGGAGAGCCTTAGTGAGGAGCTAAGGGCGCGCTTACTTAGAGGGAGTTCTTGCTAGAGGAGGGGCAGACCAAGCCATGGAGGAGGGCGCAAGCTTCAAGGGAAGATAACAAGGGTTTCTCAAAGCTTCAAGTGGGTAAAGGAAAAGGTTAAGGCATCTCAAGAGTTAAGGAAAAGGCTCAAAGGCAAAGGCATCAGGATAAAGACAAAGGCAAGCGAAGGAAGAAAGGCACACCAAGGCAAGGGGCACCTTACTTCACAAGGCTTGTGGGGAGGTCTTCAAGGAACTCCAAGGCATACGAGAGTGGTTGCTATTGTACCAGGTTCACTTGTATATGTTTCCTGTGTTGTACATTTTTCTTTGAGGCCTTCTATATATATCTGCTCTAAACTGGTTTTCCTCATGGGGGGGTTTTTCCAAGGTTATGTTGACCAAAAACATATGCGTCAATTTCATGCATGCTTAGAAGTGTAGATCAACATTTTAAAGTTAAAAGATCTAGAGGTAGTGTTATTTGTTTTGATGTATATTGCATGTGCTAACATTGAGTAAAGAAAACATTTGCAAGCGCACCTCAAAAGGACACTTAACCATCAAAATATTGAGCTGAAAGTTGGTGACTGTTTGCTGTCCTAAAACAACAGAAAGGGACAACCACATAGTTGAAACTTAGAGCCAAACTTGTTGATTATTATAGCTGCGTGAGAGAGCCTCCAGGACACAGACTGAGTAAGACGGCCTGAGAGAAAGCCCATGAGTTGGGTGTGTGGTTCCTCTATGAGACAGAGAAGGAACGTTGTGTGCCCCTGTGTGGGGTTAGGAAGTCCATGAGTTGGGTGTGTGGTTCCTCTCTGAGATGGAGATGGAATGTTGTGTACCCCTGTGAGGGGTGAAGGAGCCCATGTGATGGGTTTACTGTTCTCCTCTGTGCAGAGAGTTGAGATGATACTCCAGATGATTCTCCTGTGTAACGGAGTGAGGAAAACGATCTGCTGAGTTGGAACTTGGACGTGCCCGTGGCTGAGCACAGGTGAACGTGTGGAAAAGCCCATGAGTTGGGTGCATCGTTCTGAGACAAAGATGAAACGATGTATTAGCCTCCTTTGTGTAGAGAGTTGAGACGATACTCCATATGATTCTCCTGTGTAACGCAGTGCCCCTAGTGGCTGAGCACTAGTGGGTGTATGAGATCCCTTGCTATATTGTCCAAGAGTCAGACTTACCTATAAGTTGTAACCCTAGTTGTGATGTAAAGGGTACAGGTCGGCCCCACCATAATGTAAAAGATAATTAATATGGTAATTATTAATTATATTTTGAGTTATTGAGGTTGGCCCTATTGTGCCAATAGACACATCATTTGATGTTATAATTCTTATATAAATAAAGGTGAATCCCCATTGAGGAAACACACTTAACATTGTGTCATCTCATGATTTCCGAAGTTGTGGTCTGAAATTATGAGAATTACAACACCCTCTTGTGTGCTAAGGTTTTGTGATGGTGTGGGAGATCTTTTTCTTGAGAATATAGGAAAGGATTGGCTGGGTGTTCTTCCCTTGTTGAGAAGGGTTTCCCAAGATACTTCTTGTGTTCTTGTGCATGGTTATTCTTCATGTGATCTTGGTTTGCTGCAGTAGTTATGGTTCAGTTTATGCTAAACAGTAAGAAAATAAAAAATGCATCAGCCTACCATAAAATCAACATGGTATCAAAGCAGGTCCTGAAGAAGATTGTTGCCAATTGAAGGAAGGCTGCTAAACTATTATCACTGATTTAAGGAAAAGAAGGCCGGACACCTCATTTTTCTGTGGAGTTTTGGTGATCCCATTTGAATTTTTGGTGACCTCAGTCCAGCCATAAAGAGGGACTGGGTGAAGCTTCCAGTTCGTTGTTTTCTTGGTTTTGGACAGGTACTGTGAAAAGGAGAGTAGCCGCAGGGCTAGACCTGTGTGGAGGGCTTCTACCGGTGCCTAAAGGGCTGCCACAGAAGATCAACCAGCCTAGGAGAGGCCAGCCGCAACCTACAGGAGGTTCGGCCTAGGGAGATAAGGCTGCGAGAGGCCTGGAAAAAGTAATCGCTGAATTTAAGAGGCTATTCCTGCTAGTAGCGGACTGTGGATGGGTGTTTTTGGAGGTCCGTGAGGCAGTCCTAGGGAGGCCGAAGTTTGCTGGAAATTTCTAGGAAATTCTGGGCAGTATTGGGGGTTGTTACAACCACCCTAGCAACAATATAAAGGGATGCTATTATGGCTGTCACTTCCAGTACAACAACAGATTTTTTTAGGGGCAGTTTTGAGGGCTATTTGAGTGCTATTACAGGTATGTAACAGACAGAGAAGAGGGTTGTTAAAACCACCTTGTACAACAGTGTTTGGAGTAGACTTGAGGACAGTCTATGGAAGCTTGCAGTAAGTTGTATCAGACCTGTGATAAGGGCTGTGTTAAGGTTGTATGAGGGCTGGTACAAGGAAACGAGTGCTGTCATAACCCTGTCACTAGCATAAAGAGAGGGTCATCACTTATGGTGAGGCTTTAAAAGTGGCCGCAGACTTGGGGAGCAAGCCCAGCCATAGCCACAAGTATGGTAAGGCAGCTGCAGTAGAGAGTGGCCACTCCAGGGATGCCACAGCCACAAGAAGCACACTAAGCAATCTTCAGAACTGATCTTGAACAAGTTCTCCTTGAGGTTATGTGGCAGGTGGCCACAAGAAGCTACAACAACACAAATTGTATTCTAGTCTATGGTAAACAAGCAAGGAATATCATTGCTCGTCATGACATTGACAAGCAAGCAAAATCTCCATTGGTGTACACTCTCAGGTATGCACTTGTATATATTATTTGCATCATTGTCATGAGGGTACTTGTAGGAGGAAGGAACCCTTGCTGCAATCATGGATCCAGAGGGATCTCAATCCATTCAGAGGAACAACACACCGGAAGTGAAGACTCCAGGTTTGATTGTTTTAATTATCATGCCTCTAACCTACATTTCAAAGCTGTAATGTCCCCACTTTGGGACAGCAGGGTATTATATAGTGTCATGATGACCAGAGTAGCCAGTTGGAGATTATAGCGAGTACAGGAGCTATTGAGGGATATTTTGGGGTCCAGCTTGCATCACTCATCCTATTTCATCATTATGATCCATTCCGCATAGATTGGATTTGGTTTCGTTGCATTCTGACGATTTCCATGATTTTGAGTATTTTGAGCTATAGGTTAATTAAATTCACTGAAGAGGGCATTTTGGGCACAATACTTGGAGGAACCTCTCAGTGTAATAGCTCATTGGAATTGGGAGGAACAACACTACATGATAGGATGAGGAGAAGTGACTTTCAGTGGCCAGGGAAGCCACAAGGAGAGATAAGGCGCTTTTCAGAAGTAAAAAGGTTAATTAATTAATTAAAGTGATTTAATTAATTAATTAATAATTAAAAAAGAAAAGTCACTTTGGAGAGACAAGTGAGCAGGAAGTATAAAGAAGAGGCAAGGGCCTCTATTCTCTCATTCATTCATGTATGTCTATCATTTTTTATATCTGGCTTCTAGCTAGAGGGCCCATCTCTTGGGGGTTTTGAGGGTTTTGACTTAACAAAACCTGGAGGACGATTCGGTGGTGAAAGATTCCACCTAGCTTGTCCCAAGCTTGGTCTCAGAGATGCAATACTCTCCCACACCATTCTAGTTCCATATCTACTCAGTGCAGGAGGGTTCTACACCAGCCACAGGCATAGGAAGAGAAGGAGGGCGCACCATTGGGGTTTTCCAGCAAGGGGGGCGCACCGTTTATTGAAGGAAGGTTCGTTGCAGGAGTTTGAGGGATCCCTTGGAGACTTGAGCACTTGGATTTTACTTGCAGGGCCTTGCCCATTATTTCTAGTGCCTCTTGGGAGAGTTCTATGGTACAGATTATTTCCTAGAGCATTGGGACGAATTGGAGAGGAGAACATTTTGGAGATTTAGATCTATTAAGTTTGGAGGGGTTATACTTCAGATCTGACCCTGAGACTTCACATAGTGACTTGCAGTATCCCGATCTATCTTTCTAGCAAGTTTCAGGGCATTTGGAGGCCTCCTTCATCAGGGCCGAAATTATAGGATTTGACAGTTTTAGGAGGGTGCAGCTCCATTGGAGGATTCAACATTTGGAGGAGTTTCCCTTGGTATTTCGGTTTGAGATTTCGGGAGGGGATTCTACTCATCCCGATCTATAGTTCGACATCTTCAACATAGCATTTGGAGGTCTCCTTCATCAGGGCCGAAATTATAGGGTTTGACAGTTTTAAGAGGGCGCAACTCCATTGGAGGATTCAACATTTGGAGGAGTTTCCCTTGGTATTTCGGTTTGAGATTTTAGGAGAGGATTCTACTCATCCCGATCTACAGTTCGACATCTTCAGCGTAGCATTTGGAGGTCTTTGACAGTAGGGCCGAATTATTGAGGGTTTTCAGGGTTTCAACAGGGCGTGGCATCTTCCAGCTTGGGGGGTTAACATTTCTTACGACCCAGATCTACTCTTGCATTGGTCTTCAGTGAGTATTCGGCCTTCAGAGGCTTATAGTATCTTCTATTGGAGCATTTTGTAGTAGCTTCTATCTTCTTTATTGGAGCCATCTGCTGAGCATTCCAGATCGGCATCTTCATTGTATCAGGTTCTTCTATTTATGAATAAAATCAGATCTGAGATGTTTTGGCTTGTCTATCATGTTGTTGATCTTGCATATGGTTGAGGTATGTTCCATTATAGTATCTTCTTGTTTACTGCTGCAAACACACATATAAACCATCAGTAAAACCCTAAGCGTAACCTAAAGGATCACTGTAAGAAAAGTGTTTGACGAAATGCCACAACCAATAAAAGTATTAAAAGACACCCAAAACCGTGATGTTCCTTGCATCTTGGCTTGGGAACATTACAGTGGTATCAAAGCCTAGATTCCTGCCAGCCAGTGGGGATTAGCAGAGTTACAATGAAGATGAATATTATTAGCAGGATTGTTGAGTGAGAGGGAATATGAAACCCTCAATGAGAATTTCAAGGGGCTATTAACATTCCAATGGTTCCTATGCTATAAAAATCCTAGTTGGAGTAAAGAAGAGATTACATGTTGGGTCGACGAAATGGAGGAAAACAGAGCAACCACAACTAGATGGAGAGAGACACAGAGTAACCCTACACCCATTAGGAGCAGGCAACGTTGCTACAGTTGCAAAGTGCCCTGGGAACCAGAACATAGATGTAGGGGTAGAGGTAAGAAACACATCATTGAGGTGATCTATGATAGTGATGATGAGGTGTGTGAGGATACAGAGCTAGAGATAGATGCTTATTTGGAGCAGGATGCTAGTGACTCTTGCATAGAGGCTAGTGATTCTGGCACGCTTGAGGAGGATAGTGACCCTTGCGCATTGGAAGAACAGTGGGATGGACATGATGACATCACCTGCATTTCAGCAAACATATCAGATGGTGTTGATGACCCTACACCTCAGTAGAGTGAAGACACTAGTGGAGATTCACAGGTGTTAGCACCTAGAGATGACTAGTCCCCTATGTTGGCTGTGACACATCTGTCTTTTTTCCAGACACCCATGATAGCCACGTCACATGAGGATATCAGTGGCATTCCAGATATGATGGAGGAGCCTTGTGTGAGGGATGCACACCACGGACATATGGATCCACAGACCTAGGAGGAGAGACATGACTTAGAGACAGTAGACCTTATACACACATATCAACATGAGGAGATTGAATCACCTCTTGTGGAGACTCCATTGTTTGAGCAGGTTGCGGAGACTCTAGGACCAACTTGTAGTGGTGAGGACGTACCCTTTATTGATCAAGATGATCATAGCACGTGTCTGGACACATCTGTATGGGATCCAAGCGCAGTTGATAGTAGCAGGATGAGTGCACAGGAGGACACATCAACTCATACAGGTTACAACATGAGTCAGAGGGAGCTGGCAGTTGGTGATGATGTACATTCACATACTAGCAGTGAGAGACATGAGGTAGCACCTCAGCATGACTGTGATCAGGAGTCACACTACTTGGTAGGATCATTGATGGGTATGGAGAGTTATGATCCGGAGGCACATGAGCTACCCTCCACGGGGATCTTTGAGACAGTCAGGCACTCACATACACATGGGGACTCCAGAGCCAGGGGCAGTTTTGATGACACTTCCATTTGTGTCCCGAGAGAGATTGACCTTCATGTAGAGGTTGATCTAATAGTACACCCAGGACCCATGATGTTGCAGGAGTATACATGAGACTACCTGAGTATGCAGGAGCATATAGTGGTGAGTGATGACTCACAGAGACATGCAGATATTTAGAGTGAGATCCATAGGGGTGTATTGACTTGCAGGGAAGAGACACACTTCGGGGAGCATGTAGATGCCTCTCCTTTGCAACAACACATACTTATGAGAGATCACCTTCAAAGTATGAGCAGTTGCATGGGAGATGAGAGGAGGGTGGTTGACCAGCAGTTGGAGGAGTTATTGCCAGTTGTACCTGATGATTGGGGTTCGGTGATGACTACAGGCGAGTATTTATCATGGGTACTGGTAGATGAGCTTTTGGTCGAATCCTTGGGATTGACCAAAGCCGGTGGTATTTTCCAGTCCTACAGTCAGCTACAGATGTTTCTGTTAGCTTTGCCTGACACTTTTATCATAGACAATAGCATGAGGAGAGATAGATAGTGGATGAGGGCATGGAGAGTGGCTAGGCCGAGACCACCTGACATGAGTACTTTTATGGTATACAACAGGATAAAGGTGTATCGTCATAGGCAACCAGTGGAGACTTGGTGCGTGATGGTGAGCATCATAGGTCTTGGGATAGCAGACATCTCAGAGAGTGACACAGTTACGGCTTCTCATGAGGATGAGCATAGAGGGCTTCCGACAGTGCTCAGTATGACACATGAGCAATTAGCAGGGATTGGAAGTGATAAACTTCTAGGGTTTCCATGGGATTCGAGAGTTCCTTTTGTTAGTAGGTTGTTTCACCTTATGATGACCTAGGTTGTGTCAGAGAGCCACATACCTCACTCTGGGTTGGTTTCGAGCGGGCTTGCAAGGGCCTGTCCTATGGAGCGAGATAGTTTCTCCTTTTGGATACTCATGATCGAGTATGGAGATGGTTGGGTAGGTGTTACCTCCACAGAGATAGTTTTACAGATGCAGCTTCTGGACAACAGGTCCAATTGCCACAGGTACTTTAGCATGAGGATCCAGGAGTGGAGGATCTAGTACATATACAGAGTGCAGACAGGGATGGTCAGGATAGTGTAGTGCCAACATGGTGATCTTCGACAGAGATTAGCATGGGACCCAGGGATTGCAAGATTGAGCATTTCACTGACTGATAGGGGCGAGTGGACCTTTGCAGAGGAAAGTTGTTCTGACTTTCAATTGAGCTTCAGTGTTGAGGAGAGCACATCACTTGAGGGTGTCTCACGAAGGTATTGCAGTACCTCATTCTGGCATCAACATGGGCAGTTGATGGGGTCCATGTTGATCTTGGTAGTATCTTGGAGGATGGACTCATTCCAGGATGAGGCCATGTGTCATGTGTAGGAGATTCACAGAGTTGATATATTTTAGGACTATGCTTCACAGGGTATTGCAGTTCATTTCCTAATATGGGACCTAGGGGGTGGAGTCTATGATCATTCATCTTTGGACGGGTTCTACTGTGTGTCCTACCGGTGGACATGGGATCTTGGTATTATACTTGGAGGGATTTGGTTATTGCTTGAGGACAAACAATATTCTAGAAGGGAGGACTATAATGTCCCCACTTTGGGACATTAGGGTATTACACAGTGTCATGATGACCAGAGTAGCCAGTTGGAGATTATAGCGAGTACAGGAGCTATTGAGGGATATTTTGGGGTCCAACTTGCATCGCTCATCCTATTTCATCATTATGATCCATTCCGCATAGATTGGATTTGGTTTCGTTGCATTTCGACGATTTCCATGATTTTGAGTATTTTGAGCTATAGGTTAATTAAATTCACTGAAGAGGGCATTTTGGGCACAATACTTGGAGGAACCTCTCAGTGTAATAGTTCATTGGAATCAGGAGGAACAACACTACAGGATAGGATGAGGAGAAGTGACTTTCAGTGGCCAGGGAAGCCACAAGGAGAGATAAGGCGCTTTTCATAAGTAAAAAGGTTAATTAATTAATTAATAATTAAAAAAGAAAAGTCACTTTGGAGAGACAAGTGAGCAGGAAGTATAAAGAAGAGGCAAGGGCCTCTATTCTCTCATTTATTCATGTATGTCTATCATTTTTTATATCTGGCTTCTAGCTAGAGGGCCCATCTCTTGGGGGTTTTGAGGGTTTTGACTTAACAAAACCTAGAGGACGATTCGGTGGTGAAAGATTCCACCTAGCTTGTCCCAAGCTTGGTCTCGGAGATGCATTACTCTCCCACACCATTCTAGTTCCATATCTACTCAGTGCAGGAGGGTTCTACACCAGCCACAGGCATAGGAAGAGAAGGAGGGCGCACCATTGGGGGTTTCCAGCAAGGGGGGCACACCATTTATTGAAGGAAGGTTCGTTGCAGGAGTTTGAGGGATCCCTTGGAGATTTGAGCACTTGGGTTTTACTTGCAGGGTCTTGGCCATGGTTTCTAGTGCCTCTTGAGAGAGTTCTATGGTATAGATTATTTCCTAGAGAATTGGGACAAATTGGAGAGGACATTTTGGAGATTTAGATCTATTCAGTTTGGAGGGGTTATACTTCAGATATGACCTTGAGACTTCACATTGTGTCTTGCGGTGTCCCGATCTATCTTTCTAGAAAGTTTCAGGGCATTTGGAGGCCTCCTTCATCAGGGCCGAAATTATAGGGTTTGACAGTTTTAGGAGGGTGCAACTCCATTGGAGGATTCAACATTTGGAGGAGTTTCCCTTGGTATTTCGGTTTGAGATTTCAAGAGGGGATTCTACTCATCCCGATCTACAGTTTGACATCTTCAACATAGCATTTGGAGGTCTCCTTCATCAGGGCTGAAATTATAGGGTTTGACAGTTTTAGGAGGGCACAACTTAATTGGAGGATTCAACATTTGGAGTTGTTTCCCTTGGTATTTTGGTTTGAGATTTCAGGAGAGGATTCTACTCATCCCGATCTACAGTTCGACATCTTCAACGTAGGATTTGGAGGTCTTTGACAGTAGGGCCGAATTATTGAGGGTCTTCAGGGTTTCAGGAGGGCGTGGCATCTTCCAGCTTGGGGGGCTAGCATTTCTTACGGCGCAGATCTACTCTTGCATTGGTCTTCAGTGAGTATTCGGCCTTCGAAGGCTTATAGTATCTTCTATTGGAGCATATTGTAGCAGCTTCTATCTTCTTTATTGGAGCCATCTGTTGAGTTTTCCAGATCGACATCTTCATTGTAGCAGGTTCTTCTATTTATGAATAAAAGCAGATTTGAGATGTTTTGGCTTGTCTATCATGTTGTTGATATTGCATATGGTTGAGGTATGTCCATGATTGTATCTTCTTGTTTATTGCTGCAACACACATGTATAATTCATCAACATAAACCCTAAGGCCGAAATCAAGAGGCCAACTTGCAAGTAAACACATGTAAACAAGTAGATTAGCAAAGTGTTTGACGAAATGCCACAACCAGAAAAAGTTTTAAAAGACACCCAAAATCGTGATGTTCCGTGCATCTTGGCTTGGGAACATTACATAAGGTTGCTACATTACAAGTAGGTGTTGTAGCTGTGACAACAATCCTTAAATTGTTTTGATTCTAGAGTTGTACACATGAATCTCCTCTACGAGATATTCTTGTCTTGTTTCCTTTCGTTTGTTTTCTTGTTCCAGGCAGGTTAACAACAAAAGAAGATGTTTTCCTTCAGACTTCAGAGGGAGTCACTTGACTCAGAGGGAGTCAAAACTATTTGAGAAGAAGGAAAAGACAATACCTTCTCCCCTTCAGCAGTTAAGAGTGAGACAATTGTTGATCCAGTTGCTCCAATTGATATTCCCAGAGACATTACAGTATGTCATGAAAGGTTGTCTAGGCTCGACAAACTCTGCAAGGGGCAGAGGGACTTGCAGCTCCTCAAGTCACGTTCTGAGAGAGCAAGAGAAACCAAAGAGACCTTCAAGCTACTTTTCAGCCATGAGCCACATCATTGATTTTGAGCCTTCTTGTCATGGAGAAGCTACAGGTGAGCAGGTATGGAAAGATGCCATGACAAAAGAATATCAATAATCAGTCTATCTGAATGATGTATGGGATATTGTTTCGAGACCAAAAGAAGTCTGTAGTTTCTTCCAACTTCCAAGTGGATCTATATGATTAAGCATGCAGTTGATGGAAATGTCGAGAAAAATAAAGCGAGATTTGTAGCCAGAAGATTCCCACAAACAGAGGGAGTTGTCTGTAATGAGACATTTGATCCAGTAGCCCGATACACTTCCATCCATACTATCATCCATGAGTTGAAAACTACATCATATGGATGTAAGGACAACCTTTCTCAATGGTGAGATTGAGTAAGAAGTTTACATCGAGAAGACAGAAAGATTCGTAATATACAAACGAGAAATCACATGTGTACAGGTTGAAGAAAGCCCTGTATGGCCTAAGGCAGACACCTCATGCTTGGTACGAGAAGATGGATGGATTCTTGATGAGTTTGGGTTTCAGCAAGAGTGTTGCTGATCCAAACCTATATTATTGTTGATTTTTCAATAAGCTAGGTTAAGCATGTAGTTCATTTCAATTTTGTTTTAACCATAAACAAGAATGTTGTAGCAACCAAGAGCACAAGAAGAAACACCATGCACAAGAACACAAGAAGTATCTTGGGAAACCCTTCTCAACAAGGGAAGAAAACCTAGCCAAATCCTTTGCTATATTCTTCAAGACAAAGACCTTCACCACCAAGAAAGACCTAGCACACAAGAGGGTGCTCAAACCCTAGAAGACTAGCGCCCAAGAGAGGTGCGCACTTATCCCAAGTAAATGTACTTGCTGAAATTTCCAAACTCACTTGAAAGATATGATTCCACAATGGGAAATCTTCCTTTACTTATATTAGACTTGTCCTATCAACAAAAGTGTCTATTGGCTCAATAGGGCCGACCTCTTCTAAGTCATATTATAATTATAATAATAATAATTATTATTATAATTAATATTAGCCAGATTAATTATCTTTTACATTTATTATTACTCATATTAAGGCGAGGCTGACCTGTACCCTTTACATAACAATTAGGGTTACAGGCATGTCTGACTCTTGAACAATATATAGCAAAGGATCTGATACACCCACTAGTGCTCATCCACTAGGGGCACATCCATAGGGATGTCATAGCTATGATTCACTGCATTACACAGAAGAACCAGATCTTCACACGTTCACCTGTGCTTGTCCACATGCACGTCCACTCTACAGATCTCCTTTCCCACTGCCTCACACAGGAGAATCATCTGGAGTCTTCTCGTCAACTCTACTGCTCAGAGGAGGCTAATACATCATCTTCATTTCTATTCACATGACGATGCATCCGACACTTTGGGATTTCACATGTTTACCTTGTGCTCAGCCATAGGCACGTCTAACTTAACAGATCGCCTTTCCCACTGAATAAGCATTTGGAGTTCTTCTCAACTCTCTGAATGGAGGAGGTCATCTCTACGTTCCTAGCTCTGTCTCAGGCAGGATCCACATACCCTTCTTAGGGGATTTCTCTCAGGTTTGTAAGATGAGAGAAAGACTCACATAGCTGTAATGATCCACACCTCACAGGTTTGTAAGCTGGAGAATGTCTCACATCGCTGCAATCATCAACACTCCCTCAGAGCTAGGGAGGCATTATCCACCAGGCCAAGTCTCTCACGGGAATACTCGAACTTTGTCTTGGCAAGTGCTTTGGTGAAGATATCTGCAATCTGTTCATGAGTAGAAAGATATTGCACGTGTACTGTCTTTCTCTGCACCATGTATTTGATATAGTGATACTTGATTTCAATGTGTTTCAATTTGTCATGAAACACTGGGTTCTCAGAGAGCTTTACACAGCTCTGGTTGTCACAATGAATAGTAGTTGGATCCATCTCATGATCGAACAAGTCAGTCAAGAGTTTGCGAAGCCATACTGCTTCACGAACTGCCACACTTAGTGCAATGTACTATGCCTTTGCTGTACTTAAAGATACAGAGCTTTGTTTTCTGCTACACCAGGAAACCATGGCTGATCCTAAGGTGAAGCAACAACCTGAGGTGCTTTTTCTGTCTACTGCACTTTCTGCCCAATCTGCATCGACATATCCTTCCAAGCTTAAGTCCACATTAGCTGCATATCTCAGGCCATAACCAATTGTATCTTGTAAGTATCTCAATACGTGTTTTGCAGCTATCCAGTTTGTATGTTTTGGTTGACTCATAAACTGGCTAAGCACATTCACTGCATAGAAAATGTCTGGTCTGGTGTTAACCAGATACATCAAAGATCCAGTAAGCTGTCGATATAAATGTGGATCTACGTCTCCTGAATCAGTGTCACTCATCTTCTTTAAATCCATTACCATTGGAGTAGGCATGGATTTACAATCTGTCATTTTGAACTTTTTCAGTATCTCCATAGTATATTTTTCTTGACTTAGGAAAATCTCATCTGATCTCTGCCATACTTCTAGTCCCAAGAAATAATGCATTAGGCCCAAATCCTTCATTTCAAATTTGGTAGTTAATGCTTGTTTGCATTCAACAATGAGTCTCTCTGAATCGGTGATGAAAAGATCATCCACATATAAGACCAAACTTAGACACTCATTGCCATCAATGTGATAATATAAGTTTGGGTTAGCTGCACTTTTGTTGAAGCCCAAACTCATCAGAAATCCATCCATTTTCTCGTTCCAAGTACGTGGTGCTTGTTTTAGACAATATAGGGCTTTCTTCAACCTGCATACATGAGATTTTTCGTTGTGTATAACGAAACCTTCTGGCTGCTCAATATAAGCTTCTTCCTCAATTTCACCATTGAGAAAAGCTGTCTTTACATCCATCTGATGTAGCTTCCAACCCATGGAAGCAGCTAGTGCAATGATAGATCGGATGGAGGTATATCTGGCTACCGGTGCAAAAGTCTCGTCATAGTCGACTCCCTCTATTTGTGAAAACCCTCTAGCCACAAATCTTGCTTTGTATTTTTCAATGCTTCCATCAACAACATGTTTGATTTTGTAAATCCATTTGGAAGTTACTACGGACTTTCCCTCTGGTTTTGGAACAACATCCCATACATCATTTTTTAGTATAGATTGATATTCTTCAGTCATGGCATCTTGCCATACTTGTTCACCTGAAGCTTCTCCATGACAAGTCGGCTCTGAATCAATAATGTGAGTCATGGCTGAAAGGTAGCTTGAGAATCTCTTAGGTCTCTTGCTTTCTCTAGTTGTTCCTTGTGGGGCTTTATGCTCTTCTGCTTCTTCTAAAGTTTGTCGAGCCCAAGCAGGTCTTTTATGTCCAACTGTGATGTCTCTGGGTATGTTGCTTGGGGCAACTGAATCCGCTGGAGCAACTGGGTCAACTGGAGTTGTTGGCTCATCTGGAATAATATCTGTCTCCCTTTGAGCTGCTGAAGGAGGAGGAGGTATTGTTTCACTATCAATTTCCATCTGAGCTTCTCTGGATTTCTGGAAGGCTACTTCTTCTTCAAAAGTAACATCTCTGCTTACTTCAATTTGTCTCTGACCTGGGATGTAGATTCGATATGCTTTTGAGGATTCACTGTATCCTACAGATGTACCCTTTCTTCCTGAAGGTTCTAGTTTGGATCTCTTTTCTTTGGGTACATGGAGGTACACTGGACATCCAAATATTCTGAAGTGTCCGATCTCAGGCTTCACTTTGGTGAATGCTTCTTTTGGAGTAATGTTCTTCAGGATCTGATGAGGACTACGGTTTTGAACATATACTGTTGTCATACATGCTTCTGCCCATAGCGTCATAGGTGGATTTTGATCATGTATCATTGCTTTAGTTGCCTCAACGATAGTTCTGTTTTTCCTTTCAGCAACCCCATTTTGTTGAGGGTTGTAAGGAACTGTGAACTCCCTCTTGATTCCTGCTTCAATACAAAAACTATTAATTCTTTTGAGGTGTATTCTCCTCCATTGTATGATCTCAATACTTTGATTTTTCTTCCGGTCAGGTTTTCAACCTGAGCTTTGAATTCTTGAAACTTGGCAAGGAATCCATCCTTGTTCTTCAGAAAGTAAATCCAAGTTTTCCTGGAGTGATCATCTATGAAGAGTACATAGTATAAGTACCCATTTAAGGATGCAACAGTCATTGGCCCACATACATCTGAATGTTTCAGGTCCAAGATTTCCTTGGATCTGTTGTCACTGGTAGGAAAGGATCCTTTAACATTTTTGCCAAGGGCACAACCTTTGCAAACACCTTTATGCTGGATCTGGATCTCTGGTAGACCTGTTACCATTTTCCCTAGAGCTGGAAGAGCTCTATAATGAATGTGAGCAAGTCTTCTATGCCATAACTCACTCAAGCTGATAGTGTCATGTAATAAGGCTTGAACTGGTTTGATGGTCAACTTGTACAAGTTGTTTTCTCTGACACCAATTACGTTGGAAGAACTTATATGAGAGTCTTTGTGCCATGTAAGAACTCTTCCTTCCGAGAAAGTAATTTTGTAACCTTTGTCTTCCAAGGTCGAAATAGAGACAATGTTTCTCTTCATTCCGGGTACATATAGAACTTCCTCTAGTTTAAGTTGCATATATGAATCTAGTGGGAAGGTAGAAGTTCCAACTCCTCTCACATTATATCTGGCATCATCTCCAAGAACAACATGTAGATGTGTCTCTTTCTCAACGAAGTGTGTTAGATGATTTCTAATACCGGTCATGTGCCTGGAGGCACCATTGTCAATTAGCCATGTATTATCATTGATAGTAACCATACCTGAGAGTGCTGAGATGTTGATGTCTTCATTACTTTGGAGTCTTGTACTGAGCTTGCTTCCCATCATGATTTTGCTCATCTTCACAAAACCTTGTCAACTAGGCTAGAAAACCTAACGGCTAGGCTAGGCTAGCACTTTTAGGTTTTGTTGGGCTCATGACTGCCAACAATAAGCTTTGATAAACATGATCGCCCTGGTAAGCTGAGGAGCTTCTTCAAGAAGTTTGTAGAAATACAATTAAGAATTTTCTGCAGAATTTTGGCGAAACCCTAGAAACCCTTAGGGCCAAAAATTCGAAATGCCCAGAAATTTGATCTGAGACCTGCTGGAGGTGCACTGAAGGAGGCCGTACCCTTTTATGTCCTTTTTAGCTCAAGCATCCAACTTTTGAGTGGTGAAAGCTCTCAGAAGAGGAGGCTGTACATAATTTCTGGAAACCCTAGGAGGGCCGTACGATTTCTGCAGATGAGTGAGAAAAAGGGATGGAAAATGATTGTGCAATGGGATCTTCAAGACCTATGCTTTGATACCATGTTGATTTTTCAATAAGCTAGGTTAAGCATGTAGATCATTTCAATTTTGTTTTAACCATAAACAAGAATGTTGCAACAACCAAGATCACAAGAAGAAACACCATGCACAAGAACACAAGAAGTATCCTGGGAAACCCTTCTCAACAAGGGAAGAGGGGATGGCAGCAACATCAGCAGCAGGGGCATAACCTTGACTTCATCCGCAAAGTTGGTAAACTCACCATACCATCTTTTGACGGATCATCCAGATGCACGGCCAGAGCTTGGGTACAGAAACTGGATACCTACTACAAGCTCAACCAGATGACGGAGCCAGAGGCCATCAGTTTCGCTACCCTACACTTGGAGGGTGAGGCACACGAGTGGTGGTATCATGGATTGGTGACATTGGGTCACGATCACATCACCTCCTACAGAGAGTTCACTGAGAGACTCATGGACAGATTTGACAGGAGGGATCCAGAGATCCACTTCAGGGATTTAGCCCAGTTGAGACAAACTGGCACAACAGAGGCATTCATTTCAGAGTTTCAGAGGGTAGCAGTGGCAGTGACAGACATATCTGAGCCTCGTTTAGTCATGCTTTTCACCGAGGGGCTCACAAAACCCTTGAGAGGTTGGGTGAAGGCATACCGCCCTCATTCCTTGTAGGATGCCGTCCGACGCACTAGAGATTTGGTGGATTCGGTGCCAAAGACTAAACCCTTCACTAAACCCTTTGTACCGCAGAGAGACAAAGATCAGAAGAACCCTCCAAGGGAATGGAAGGGCAAGCCCAAGTTGGACGATGACACACGACGAGAGTTGATGAGGAAGAAGCTTTGCTTCTCTTGCAGAGACCCTTGGGTCCCCGGGCATAGATGCATGGGGAAGGGACAGATCCACTATATTGAGGTGGAATCAGGCAGTGAGGAGGAGGATGAGGATATTCAGGCACCTACAGACAGCGATTCAGAGACTGAGACCACCCATGAGCCAGAGCAGCAGCCGAAGAAACCACAGATACCGGCGAGGGCCAAGGCCCAGGAGGAGGCCAAGCCTCATAGAGAGGTGAAAGGGGGAACCATAGCCACCCTTTCAGGAGTGCCCAGGTACAACACTCTCAGGCTTAAGGGCCTTGTACAAGGGCAACGCATGACGGCTTTAGTTGATGGTGGGGCCACCCACAACTTCATAGACGCATCATTGGTAGCCAGGAGGGGGTTACGCACCGAGGCGTTTGAGGGATTCCATGTGGCAGTGGCGGATGGATACACGATGACATGTTTAGACATGGTCCCTGATCTTGAGGTCAAGCTTGGCAACTACACCCTGACTGACACATTTTATGTAGTTGACCTATCAGATACATCTGCTGTATTAGGGCTACAATGGTTATATTCATTGGGGGAGATTGGGTTCAACTATCAGACGTTGACGATGAGCTTCAGAGATACCAGTGGATCGAGAGTTGTGCTGAGAGGTATGTCGACAGGGGCACCTCGGGCAGTATCGACGAAGAGGATGGAACGTATTTTTCGTCATGGTGATGTGGCTTACGCAGTAGAGTGTTGGATCACCACACGAAGAGACGTAGAGGGTAGGGAGCAGTACCATCCACAGATCAGAGAGCTTCTGGGACGTTATGAGCCAGTATTTGGGACGATACCACCAGGGAGACCACCAGACAGAGGGTTTGAGCACATGATTGAGCTAGAGGCAGGGGCTACACCGGTGATTACAACACCTTATAGACACCCCAAGAAATTTAAGGACGAAATTGAGAAAGCGATCAAAGAATTGCTC
>ML813443.1:155682-182995 GCA_009831015.1 Picea engelmannii | reverse complement strand
GTTTTTTCAAACTTAGTTGCAGATTTGTAAGGGGTATATCTCATATCAGCAATAGAACATTGATACGGGTGTTTTCTTTGTATTTTTGGTCATTTTTGTTTGCTGTTCTGCATCTTCTATTGTAGAAACAAGTTTATTATTGCTGATTTGAAGAGGAAAGTACAGATTTCGAGTCTTTTATTGCAGATCAACGAGTTATACTGCATATTTGCGTTACTATTTTTCCCTAGTAATTCAAGGTTGAAGCCTCAAATCATCTAGGGAGAGCCCCCTCAAATTGGCATGCACATTCGGAAGTGAGGAAGTTTGATCAGTGATATGGATGGAATTCTCGATAGTTATCCAGACATTGTTGAGTTCTTTGCTTCAAAGGTATTTCTAGGTGATAACAACGCAGTATGCTTACCTTGAAGGGAAAACATCATTATTGACAACTTCTACAGCATCATCAGTGTTGGTTCAACACTTTCTCCTTTGTAATTGCCTCAAATTGGCATGCACATTCGGAAGTGAGGAAGTTTGATCAGTGATATGGATGGAATTATTGATAGTTATCCAGACATTGTTGAGTTCTTTGCTTCATAGGTATTTCTAGGTGATAACAACGCAGCATGCTTACCTTGAAGGGAAAACATCATCATTGACAACTTCTACAGCATCATCAGTGTTGGTTCAACACTTTCTCCTTTGTAATTGTAATGCCGCAATTTTTATCTTCAGTTTGCTGTGTTTTGATGTTATACATCATGCTATGTTGAATGGCGACTTTTAAGAATAGAGAATTGGTAACACTTTCTTTTGGTTATATCTTGGACAAGTGAGATATTCTTTCTAGTATGGAAGTTTTCCTAGAATTTTATGTATATTATCTATGTTTTTCTTCGAAAAATATGTCTTATTATTAAGTAAAAGAGAAAAGGTATATTATATATTTATAAGCACATTTGTGTCATTGATGCTCTAAGTTGTGATATAAATCTCTCTTTATCATGGGGTGATAATACACAAATGATTGTTTATAGAAGAAAACAAACTTGGAAAATTATGCCTAGAAAGACTAGTAGTAAATACTTAACTTTCTAGTATGCATGGCTAAGGGACTGTCTTTTTCAAATGTTGATAATTATCAATATGTATCCCAAAATTTCTAATGTTAGAGAAATTGCCTTGTGACACTATAAACATTACATTTTAGATTAAGAAGTTGACTATTGTAGGATGTGTTTTTCATAAAAATTTTTAGTTGTGGCTAAGAAGGGCCATGCTGTGTTTCTAACACTGATTTGAAATTTGAATACATAAAGCCAAGACTATTTGTAATTCATACATCTATCCTATTCTAAAGCAAAATATGTTGAAAAGTTAAAACCCAACAATCTATTTTTGTTGACTTCTTGATTTATGTTTGTGCTTATGGAGAAGTCTTCTTTGTTATGAGTATAGATTCTCCACTACTTGGGATTGGATCACGTAGGACACACTGGCGGTCGTACAAGGTAGTTAATGGCCTTCTCTTCTACATGGGCATCTTTCCATGAATTTAAAATTCTTAAACGTTTGTTGCTTTATACACCAGAAAACTCATATTTTAACTGCAATGCTCACTTGATTATTTGTTTTATAGTTCTTTGATGGGCCCAAAGCTATTGGAGATGGACAAAATTATTGAGAAACTTCACATGTCATTGATCACAAACTCTAATTCAACAACTCGACGCACCTTACTGGTTTGTTCTATTTTAGTTACACATTCTTTTCTTTTAAATTGTAAGCAATTGTGGGAGTAGAATATCACCTTTGATGTCCTCTTTTCCTCAACTAGAGTTTGAAAGATCTTTTGAAGGGCCACACCATTACTATTGTTCTTTTTCTCATGTTCTTTCCAGATGGTGAAGTTGTTGAGGCAAGGATGGGACGTTGGTCTTTCTCGGGCACTAAAGATCTATATATTTTTTATGACCTATGCCATCTACTTTTGGTGTTGCTTGTGTTCATGGACCATCTTATTTTTGTGGAAGACGTGATTTCATAAGACCTTGCTTATTATGCAGGGGACATTGCCTCTACTGGGCAATAATCGCCTAAAGGGGATTAGGTTCCATCTAAATTTGTAATGAACTTAATTAAACATTTAATTGTCATTGTTTATTATTAATTAGGTTTCTGTAGGTTCACGTCTTTTCTTTGTGACTCACCTTTTTGATGTCATCTAAATCGATCATATTGATTGATTGTAATCACCCACTTATATTAATAAATATACATTTATCCATTCAGGATTATATTTATGGCTTGTCCATTTATCTTTTCATGGATGCTCTGGAGAATTAACTTGAGGTTGATTCCAAGTGATATTAGAGTGGTCATTTTGTTTTCTTGTGGCCAATTTTATTTTGTTGAGAATAATAAAAATTGTAGGCTAGTGGTTGAACTCTTTGATATACAAAAAGAAAAGAAACAAAGTTCTAGAGACAGAATAACAAAAAATTGTTGCATATAAAAGGATTTCCCAAACAAAAAAACTACAAATCATTGAGATATGCTACAGGAAATCACTTCTAGAGTGTAGGGAAAAAAGCTTTAGAGTAACCGAAAATCCCCAAGTGCAGAGTATTTGAAAGATTTCTTGCTGCCCTCATTCAGTTAAAATCTGAATGTTCTTCAAGGGTGTTCCCGAAGATGAAAAAATGGAGAATTCACACGAAGGAGAGAAGCATTATGAGGATGATGAAGGCGGTGGGGAGAACGAGGCCATGACATGGAGCAACCTAGCAATGTAAATCCCTTTAACAACTTGGATGGAGGTTGTACGGAAGGAGGCCTTGCATATGGATGCCATAGATAGGAAGGTTGTATGGCTACTATAAATGCTGAAACTGATGTATGGTGTGCAGATGGGAATTCCATTCTATGTAATCTGAGAGATACCTATCCTGTTATCACCCTGGGTAGATGGTAGTAGGTTTGACAGAGGTCAGTCCGTTGTAAACCCTCTGTATGAGTGATGTGTACTTTGGGCGACATAAATCTCAAGATTGCTGTCCCATTCACAATTTTATTCTGCCTGATGACTTTGAGACAAAGAAATCTGTAGTGCACTCACTCAGTGGGAGCTTGAGGCTTCATGTTCGACCCTTCTTGGGGATGAGGAAGTGCAACATGAAGTGCCTATGGAGATTATCTCTATGTACCTGTTGCTGCCTTTATACACACTTGGGTGACGTGGAAGAAATCTTCAATCCACTTGGTGTGTCCTTGGGGGTAAGTCTCGAGTCAAGTTGTTGTCACCTGATCCTCAACTCCTCTGTCTAGGCCAACTCCTAGCGAAGCCAAGGGGGGTAGTTCCTAACAAAATATACTAAGGCTTTAAACTAATCTAAGTACAAGAAAATGAATCTAGGAGTTTATTGCAACAAAGACAACTATAACATGAGTAAATCTACACTAGCAACATATATCATTCATACATTCACAAAGTAAAAGCTTATGGAAAAGATATTCAATTAATGAAATACTTGCATAAGATATAGTCAAAGGATACAGATGCTTACAAGTACAATAACCATAAGCAAAAATAGATAGTTCAAGAATAAAGTAATGCTTTGCAAAATTGAATGTTTGAAGTAAATGGCTTCTTAGAATGTAGAAAATTAAGACCAGTGCCATTGAGATCGTGTGTTATGCTGCTGAGAATGTAATGTACCCTGTGGAGATGTCTTTGAAAATTTTAGTGTTCGATTAATGTGGATTTATTTTAGTGAAACTTTATTGCAAGAAAGCAAATTTACACTAGATTTGGCCTCTCAAGAGACTATCCCTTTAGTATAGAAATTTGCTGAGAACTTACCGAAACCCAATGGCTTCACCAACAAGCTCACTAGAGGTGCCAGAGGTCCAACACGGGGAGAACCTAGATCTCAAAGTTACCGTCTGACTTCACACACTCCCTCTAGGTAGTTTTTTAGACCAAGCAATAGTAACTTTCAAGATTGTCCTATTAAGCTACTCCGCATTTACCAACCCCGGTTTTGATGAGTTCCCCAGATCAAGCTAGGCTTGCAAGGGTTCATAGCATACACTGGGGAGCAGAGGGGAAATGTTTATTTTAAAAATAAAACAAAATTGCATAAAGTAAATGTTTTGCTAATTACTAGAATCCGCATTGACCAGCCCCTTTTCAGCACTGGGCCTACTCTAGGGAGCTGAGGGGATTGGTTTATTTGCCAACAGAAAATAAATTGCAAAAATTGCAAAATTGTAACAAAAGGAAACTAATTTAAGCAATTTAAGTATTACTTTCCAAAAAAAGAAAAACTAAACTATGTGTTGTGGTTAAGATTGATTGATTGATTGATTGCCTCTTAGTTTGCCTTTAGATTGTATGAAAGCAGTAAAGTAAATGAAAGAAAGAGACCAACAGGAACATCACAACACCAATCCCCCAAAGGGGGAGAAGAAATTGGGCACTAGAATGCCCGCTTTTGTTGCTTTTGATTACAATGAGAACTTTGTTTCCTTTCTTCTTTGGAAGATATTTTTGGATCCTTATGGGTTTGGATCAATAATTACAAGGTATTTTATGGAAGTTTTATGGTTCTTGGATAGGTAGGAAGCTCCTGGTTCTCTTGAATGCAACAAACTTGTCCAAAATGGATAGAGTTTTCCTTGGATGTCCAATAACTTGCAAAAAATCAGCAAAGAAAAGATCCCAAAAAATTCCCAAAATGACTTTCGACAACCTTTTGAGATTTATCAAAACTGATAGAAAAAATCTAAGTAAAGAAAACTAAACTAGTGCCTTTAAAAATGAATTTTTCTAAAGACTTATTTGACTACTTTTAGGACAGCAAGTAAAGACACTTTGAATTGCCAAGATTTTGAATAAAAAACACAACTAGCAACTACACTTTTAGCTTTGAAAAATCTGATTTAAAACTTGCTTAAAAGTGCTAAAAAATTTACGAAATCTACTCTTTTCAAAAAGATGAAACTTTTAGCCAATTAGTAGACTTAGAAATGGAACATGCAAAGTAAAAGGAAAATGAACTTTTAAATCAGATTTGCATGCAAGTAACCAGAAATTTTTAAGAATTTTTTGAAGAGGAGAAGAGATAAACTTGAAGTGCTTCGAACCCTTGGGCAATGGGGTCACTTTGATGGCAAGGAAAAGGTAAGAATATCGTCCAACTCTTGAAGAATGATGGATGCAAGCAAGCTCCTTCACTCCTTCAATATGAGATAATCCTGTCTAATTCACAAAACCCTTGCAAATGATCTTGTTACATAGAATGGTGTTACCTACACAAAAGACTCAATTGGCATGTTAGTTTAGCATAAACCATCACATGCACATCAAATGTTTAATGTAAATAATCAATAGAATTGAAAATACAATAATATTAGCAACTCTATCCAATTGAATAATAATATTCCTATGAATTGGCCAATACTAACAAGAAACAAAAGCAATGCTTGAAACAATATCACCTCAATAAAATTTTGGACAAAACTCACCAACACAAGAGCCACACCACCATCGATTTTGACCTCCAAATTCTTTCTATTCCCTTAGCAAAAGAATGATTACAATGATACAATATCCAAGCAAAGCCCAACTCCCATTAGCTTGAGAGGGGGAGGGTCAACTTGCTTATATAGCATCTTGGGTGAAGATCCCAAGAGAAGGCGCATCACATGAGTGAGGACGTGTGGGAGTGAGTGAGGGAGTCAACTTGACACCTCTCCACTTGAGGAATAACTCACTCAAGGTAACTAAGGCATGTGGGAGATGAGAACTCGCGACTTGGGTGAGGTAGGAGGAGAGGGCGAGTCATCCCTCTTGGGATTGACGCCCCTCCTCTAGAATTTGCCATGTGTGCAAGCAAGGGCGAGTTCTCACTTTGGGATCCTCTCCCTTGTACACTTCTTCAACCTACTCGCCTTCCTCTTCTAGTTAGCATGCCACATCCTCTTTGAACTCAAGATATGAGAAGGACATGTTTCCAACATGTCTCCCTTTTTTTAGGTTTGCTGATTTTTATTGATTTTTTGTCTCTGTCACCTTTTGTGAGAAAAAATCAATTTTGAGTGATTAAAATCACTTTTTTGACTAAAAAAAGGGGGAAGGGTTTAGGAGGTGCTCTGGGTTAAAAAATGAGCACCAACATGGCATATAACAACATCTATTGCCACTTTTTATGACTTCATGACTTTTACAATTAAAATAACCCGTTTGCGGGAAATTTTTTTATTGACTCAAAACATTAAAAAAAACTAGGGGGGACTTAGCGCAATTTCCATATGACTCAATATAGATGATCTAGCATGGTAATATAAACATTTTGATACTAGACATTGGAATTCCATGCCAAGGCCTGACCACCAACACATACTTCAGCTTTGGAGGTGATTTGAGTGAAAAAACTTAGAAATTATAACTCGCCTAAGAATAAATTCTCAGGCAAGAGATAATTAACAAGTGAAAAAAAACACTCTAGAGTACATGCTCATGATCAAGTCTTGGGTGGCCAAGTCTTTTACAACTTCATCATGCTAATTTCATTTATTACAGTGCCCCATAGGGGATGGAAATGCGAAAAAGGTTGGTCAAAATTGACCGACTGAGCTTTTGAACATTGATAATTGAGCAAGTGATTGCTCAGTCTTTGGTGGCTCAACTGCAAGTCCAGCTAGTGCAACTCAGTGGATAACAATACCAACAAATCCAACAATTTGGCTCTGTGGTGGTTGAGGAGGAGGTCACTTTGATGTTTTTGTAAAGCCCTCTAAAACCCCAAGAGCATATGGATTACTACATTGATCGTGGGCTCTCTAAGGCGGTGGGGAAGGAACCCCACAATGTTTTCAAATTGTCTGCCCCTAGTGAGGTGTCCCCTCATCTCTTGAGCAAGGTAACAAAGTGCTAGTCGATGTGTAGTAGCCCTTGCTTTTAGTTGAGGTGGAAAAGGTGCATGCAATCCCTATTTTGGATCCTAGTCTTTCTACTAGGGTTGTTGAGAAGCAATCCGTTCCAAACTATAGTGTCCCTTAGGTGAATTAGCTAGATTCAGAGGAGGACTTTAAATTTTTCATGCACTACAACAAGGAACATGAGAAGGGTTGCCAGAATCTTGAGTATAGGGAGTCATTTTGTTTTTTTGTGCTGGATGTGTTATCACACAATTTGTACTTATTCCAAAGGAAAGGTTAAGGAAAGGCAAATTGGCGTAACAGGAGGTAATCCTATCACTGTCACCTCAACATGATACCTTTTTCTATTTAGGGTTGATGGCCCAAGGGAGACGTCCCCGGTGACCTGGGGGTTTGAGAAGGCAAAGGTTAAAGTGTCTATAAAAGTATCCCCTCTCACAAGTCACACTGATCAGAAAGTCCCAGGGTTTTAACCAATGAAGTAATGAAGTATTCAGATGTACCTGCCCAGAACAAAGCAACAAGAAAATATATCTTTTGCAAGCACACTTTGATGTTAGTACTTCATAAAACCATGGACTTTATCAATAAAATAAATAGTTGATATATGATGAAGCAAACATAATTTTATAACAACAATATTTATGAGATGATGTAACCCACTAGGAATTTCTTTGCAAATTTCTTGATTATGTGGTTCATACAAATTGACAAACAGTTTGCAAGCACCCACTTGATACAATATAAATACTGAAAATTCAATCTCTTTATTGATGTTTTATATTCATGCGTACATATGACAGCCTAACCATAAATTTGCACACTTTGATGGTTACAACAGGAACAAAAATTGAGAACAAGAAGTAAACAAATATATTGAAGGAACCTGGCAGCAGTTTATGGCTGATATAGCACTGTAGAAGCTTCCTGTAGATGACAACGGTGGTTATCAGCTGCTCTGCTCCTCAAAATTGCGGTCAGGAATGTCTATATCAGCTTCTAATAGTCCCCACGCAGCCAGGAAATACTCAGATCTGTTGATATCAGTCCCCACGTTTCCATTGGTAGCTACCACCTTCCAAACTTTGTTCAACAACAATATTTCAGTCCCCACAATGCACAAGTCAACTCCAACAAGGAAGGACACTGTCTAGAACTCGCCTCAATCCACTACAACTCTGCCCAGAACCTTAAAAGCGACCAGCGTATACACAGCTGGCATACCACAGGTGAAACACGACCTCACTGCCCAATAAATTCGCCCAATAGTCCAAGAGATATGTCCAACAGTTAATAGTCCGCCCAGCAGTGAGAGAATGGTTCCCCTTCATCCACTAACTCGCCCAGCAGCTAGAGATAGCGCCCTCCAGCTTATATCTCAGCCTCCAATGAAGAAATCGACGCACATAAAAGAAGATAGCGCCCAGACTGAGGAGACTCAACCCAAGGAACTCAACCCACTTGGGAAAATGGCGCCCACACCTGCATATGAATTAGGAGTGAAAGGAAATTTGCCCAACAAAGCTCAGTCGACTTCCCCAACGATTATCTCAGCCACAAAATGGAATAATCCGCTGGAAGAAGATTTTTACTCGATAACCATGAAGTTCATTGAAGAAATCTGAAGTGATCTCTTCCCCAAGGCTAGCTAGGTTGTATAGTTTCAACACCGAAACCAGAATCAATGAAGGGTTCTCCAAAACCCTAGACTGTTTCTCAAGAGCTCTCCAAACCCTTTTTCTCAAAATGAAAATGACAAGAATGAGAGGAAATTCCTCCTTTTTCCCTTTTATGTTCACTTGAGCCTTTTCCCAGCTCCTTTATTATTTAAATGAAATAAAAGCCACTTTAGTGGGTTTCTCACTTTATAATTTTAAAGTGACTTTTTAATTAGCCTAGGACTCTTGTCCCCTCTTTGGCACTTTTACTTTATAAAGTTCTCCTAGGCGAAATATGTCCCCTAGATCACTTTTCCGTCTTAGCCCACGAGAACTTAATTAGGCTAGCAGAATTCTCCCCTTGTGACTCTTAAGCGGATGGGGATATCACAGTCCTCCCCACCCAAGATTGCTTGTCTACAAGCAATTTCAATACGGGATGTTGAAGTACCTGTTCGCCCTCCCATGTAGCGTTTTCGATAGGTAGATATTTCCATTTGACAAGGTACTCTTTGATAGTCCTGTTTCTCAACTTCCGTTCCCTGCCCTCCAGAATTTCTTCAGGAACCAGAACCAACTGTCCCTCTTCATCTAATGGGGGCAGCTCGGTAGAAGTGACAACATGCTGTCCCAATGCCTTCTTGAGGCATGAAACATGGAAAATGTTATGTATTCTGCACCAATGCTGTATATGTCATGTCAGTGAAAGTGTCGGCGAGGGTCTAGAATGTAACTTCTCGGCGACATCGGCAGAAAATGTCGCAAGACCTCAAAAAAATACAAAAAACACTCATTTTTTTCAATTTTTTAAACTTGTAAAGCAACAACAACATCAAATAAACACTTTGCTACATAAATATGAAAATTCAACCAATAAATAAAATGCATAAGATGTCAAGTGGTCACATATCGTTACTAAACTGAAAATTCTGAAACATGTTCCTGATAGGATGATAGTAGATACAAAATCACATCAAATGATCAAAATAAATGTATCTCATGAGATGAATCATCATGAGGCATCCAGATACTAAATAGTACATGATAAAATGAAAATGATAGATTATAGGAATCCAAATCATTGATTCCCTCTAGGATGTGCTGCTCTAGCCCTTTTACGGGTAAAGGGCATCAATTTTCCTCTAGAAGCAGTAGGTGGTCGTGGAGGTAGTCTAGATGAGCTTGGAGTGGAAGCTCCAGCTGCTTCAGATGCTCCATCTGAGGTGGTAAGTGATGGAGACGAGGTGGAAGGAAAAGTGTGTTGCCTCCTCCCAGTCCTAACGGACCCAAGTCCAACTCCAGGTATGGCTCTCCATGGAGGTGGTGGTAGCATTGGATCCACTGGAAGTCCAATCTCCTCCTCAGCCTTTGTATCCACTGGAAGTGGAACATCGTCCTCCTCCTCCTCTGTTGTCCCCTATCCCTCAAATCATCTGCATGCTCCTCCAACCACTCAGGGGCCTCCTCCATCTCAGGCTCCTGAATCTTCACCCTCCACTGACTAGTGGTGTCAATGTTATCCAATGAAATGCCTTCTATGTCAGGTTCTTTGTCAAGTTGCTTCACCCACAACCTTAGATTGTAGTAAACATATACCAAGTCATTAAGGCGTTGGGTACATAACCCATATGAACTTTGAGAGCTATAGTTAGTGATGGTAAATAAATAGTAAATAGTAAAAATTAAAATTAAAAAAAATATAAACAATTTAAATTTTGATTGTTGCATATTCCCAACATATTCTGACACATTCAAAATGTCGGAAGTGTCGCGACATTTCCCTTCAAAAATTTTGGGCCAGTGAAAATGTCGGCGACATATCCAACATTTCCGAAATCTCGGTGATATAGTCAACAGTGTTCTACACCCTTCCGAAAGTTCTAGCTCATAGGCTATGTTGTCACACAGTTTGTAGCTAGGATAAAAGGCTATAAGGTAGAGGGCCAAACTGGCGTAACAGGAACCTATCCCACCCAATGTCACCACGATGGGAAGGCTCTTTCTATTTAGGGAGGCTAGGCCTAGGGGAGACGTCCCCGCTGACCTGGGGTTTTGAAAGGGCAAGGGATAATAGGACAAGGACAAGTTCCCCCTTTCACAGATCACCGCCAATCAGATAGTCCCGACTAAATAGCCAATAATAAAGTATAACCAAAGAAAAGAAAAACACCTGCTTGAGACAATACAACAAGGAAACTGATACGTGCAATCTTGGTTAGTACTTCATATATATTTAACACTATCTGATATTCAATATGAGCAATTTAAAGGTAAATGTTGATGAAGTCAATGTTTACAAAAATAGTAATGGCAGTAATGTCACTTCATCAATAAATACTAGAATGATACAACATTCAATATAACAAAGAACTTAATTAATGCCTTCAACTATCATTCAATTACTCAAAAGACAAAACGTTGCTGCAATAAATATGAAATATTCAATGATGACGTCAACAACTTAGGTTTAGTAGGTTAGTCTAGGCTAGGGTTAGTGTAGTTAGGGTTTCAATTTCAAAAGGTTTGAGAGTGTTTAGATCCAATTCTACTTCAACACTGGAGGTCTTGGGATCAGTGCCTTAGGGTAGAATGGAGTCAAAGTGAAGGACGCACAGGTTGAAGGAGACGAGATTTCAAAGGACCAGAGGGAAAAGTTTCAAGGTGCTGCTAATGCAGGGCCTCAAAGACAGAACCCTAGGGGAGAGAGGCCGACTCTGGTGTTGCAAAAGCAAGGCCTCGTGCTCTCTCCTCCTTCCCGGCAAACGACTAGCTCAGATGAAGCACAAAATCAAGACAAGAAAGCTTAATGAGGGAGAGTATTGCTACACCAAGGCTCTTTCATCAAACTCTAAAGGAAAAACGGCCCTAAGTGTAGATAACCTAGGCCTGGGATGTCTTCCTCCTCTTGAATTCTAAAGGGTATGGCTAGCACAAGGGAAAGAGAAACAAGGATTGTAGCTACGGCTAGGCTCTCTTCCTCTCTTTCAATGGCTTAAGGTTTCTCTATCAGGGGACATGAGACAAGGACCTACTTGTGTGCTTGTCACCTAGGGTTTTGATTCAGCAAATTTATAAGCAATATGCAAGAAATTTAAACTACAACCATTCAATAAGAAGTTTTGCAGAAGAAACACTTACAATTCATGAAGAAATAACCATGCAAACCCTAGTTGTAACACCTTCCTTCAAGAGAAACACCATAAAAGCCAAAAATTCTCTTCCTTCAACAAGTGTGCATCACTTAGTTCAGCCAAAAACCCCAATAGGGCGCTAAAAATCAGACCTCACTATGAGTGAGTGGAAATTGATGATAAAAATGAGAGTCAAAACCCTCAATATATAGTGTATCAATGACCTAATTTTACTTTTTAGGTCATAAAAAGGCCGACAAGGCCATAGTGTCAAATTCATACTGTTTTTACATTAAATGCTAAGTAAAATCCCTAATCAAGCAAAAGGTGAGACGTCAAGCCCCCTTGAGGGAGAAGTTAGCCCTTTCTAGGGCCAGTGCAACATCCAGAAGCCAAACGTTAGCCCTCTTTGGGCTCTTCCAAACTGCCACACGTGCCAACCACCCTGTCCATCTGCCATATGCTCATGATGGCGTCATAAGCCTCTTGGTGATGTCTTGGGTCATCTGGAGCCAACGTTCCATTGGAAGTGGGTCAATCCCCCTAGGTCCATCTCAACCAAAGTGCCCCTAATGGAACGTCCTCTTCTTCTCCAGTGCAAAGGCCCTGATCCATCTCCATCCTGTCTCTTCCCCTTGATGGGGTCTCAACATCCATTTGGTGGGCTCTTCAGCCCCATGAAGGTACGAATTGGTCATCTCCCCATGTGTACCGGTCCAAATGGTACTTGTCCGTCGGGCATGGCCCTGCACATCAAAAGCTACGCCTTCCATGGGCTCATTAGTCACAAGGATCATAGCAATGTCAATCACATCTTATCATCAATATTATTAAACATATGCATAAAACCCCCTCATACATCAGTCAATAGCTCAAAGACATTACAAATACCTGCAATACAAGATTGGAGAAAAGGACAAGGCGTCCTGTTGGGCTAGTGTCCACAAGAAATGGAAAGTTTCTAGGAAGATCTCATCCAAACCATGTAAGTGAGGTGATGTGGTTAGGGGATGTCCAAACATGTGGGTGCAGTGAGGGCCAAGGATGCACAAGTGTTACTTGTGGGTGCCTTTGTAGAAGGCAAGATGTACCTGTCATGGATGCATTTTTTCCAAGCCCATTCTTGCCTTTATTCTTTTATTTGCTTTTCTTCTTCTTTTTCTTTTATTCAAGAACTAACTAGGGGACACTGCCTTGGCATGGTGACCAGAGCTGACAGCGTTACCCACAAGTACTTTCACATAAATGAGAAGGCTGGCTCATGATGAGACCCACTTTCCCTTGGCCATGCAACCAAAGGTCACTGCCCTGGCGTGGTAACCAGATGGTGGCAATGTCATACTGTTAGGTTCCCATGGACATAATAGGTTGGTTCGTGATGAGACCCCCTATCCTTTGACTAGGTCTTGTTTTGTTATTTTCGAGGTCCCTCTTGTTTCTTGTTGAGAGGCTTTTTACTACCTTCTCGGGGATCCCTGGGCGAAGCATCTTGAGGTTTTATTTCTAGGATTTTGTCTTTTACCAGCTGCTTTTACCTTCTGGGCCTTTGGCCCCTTCTTCCCACGAGATAAGGTGCCATCTTGTAAATAGGTCAACCCAATGCCCGGACAAGGGGAATGGGATAAATGAGCGGGAAATAAGATGAAATAGCGGTGTTATGATGGGAGCGAACGATGGCTCTTCTGAAGTTTCTCCAGTGGAAAACCAAAACCTATGGGCAAAGCCGCTAGGGCACCCTGTCAATTCCTCCAAGCATGGTCAAGTGGGCAAATGTAAGATCCAAGCAGTTGTTAGAGATAAAAGGAATCAGATGCATATATGTAAAGGTTTTTAATGATCAAAAGTGACACATACCATGATACCTGGACCAATTACCTCATGGAACAAGAGCCTCTTCTGATACAGGACCAATCCGATGGTGATGGATGCTGCTGCTGCTGACAAGAAAAAGTTGATGGAAGAAGAAAAGGATGGGCCCTCCAGGGCCATGCTCAGGCCAATCCTGCTCTCGGTACTCCATGTCTAGGACCTGTGGGCCTCGAGACATGATCTCCTAGTTATCCCCCAAAAGTGGGGATAACATCTGGCTTCAACTTGGGGGCATGTGCTCACCGTAGAGTGCATGAGAACCTCAACATCTCTGGCATAATTTGCAGACCTGCTCAATCTCGATAGAGTCATCACTAACAAAAATGGGGCGGTAATGCCACCCCAACATACATATATATATATATATATATATATATAAACTGAAAGAAAACAATCAATAATGCAAATGTGAAAGCAAACTAACATGAAATGCAAATTGTACAATACACGAATACAAAATGCCTACTTACCTACACTTACCTCTAAAGTCAGGTCCCCCCACCTTGGTGGGGTTTGAGGAGGTGCCCGCTGATAGGTAATGGGCGCCTTCTCCTCTCCAAAGTGGACAAGTAATATGAGTCGTCAACTGATTCCATTTCAACCTTGAAGGGTCTGAGCCATGACTGAGCGCTTCCTTTTACATTAGTTGGCTCTCCTTTCTGGGTATCCCACATCCATACCATATCTCCTTCCTTGTACTTTCTGACTTTGTATTTGGTCGTTCTTTGGACAACCCTGGTGTATTGTGTTGAGGGAGGAGGGTGGGCTTCTGCTGCAAACACTTCCTGTTGAGATGGGTGGATTTGTACGTCATCTTCATGTTTCTTTAATATCTTCACCATCCCAATCTCTTTGTTCTTGAATTCATCTAGGAGTTGTTGGTATTCTTCTTTCTTGGGCCATTTGATCTGATCAAAGTCCTCTTCCGTTGCAAAGGGCATATCTTCTGGAGAATAATTTTGAAGAGTTTGTATCATCTCGTCTTGTGCTTTGTCATTATTGACGGGGTGAGTAATATCTTGCACATGGTCTCCGATTATTGGCATATTGAGGAGACAACCTATCGTTCCATTCTTCAAAGGCAATTGCAAGAATGTGAGGTCCATCTCAAGGGTGCCACCCAACATTGCAGCAAATTTCCTAGATAACAACATTCCCCACACATCTGGGACATCAACTACTACGATGTCAATGTGGACTATCTTCTTTGGGTACTCCTTTAAGCAAACCTCCACATTCTCAACCACCCCGTGTGTGGGTATGGCTTTAGATTCGAAGCCACATACATTTCTATAAGGCTGTGTGACCTTCAAACCCACTTGTTGCATGACTTTAAGTGACAACATGTTGGCACCAACACCCGTATCTAACATGCAATTGTTGAGGTTCTTGCCGTTCATTGCCAACGTCATGAAGAAAGGAGGGTTCTCACCATATTGGACTCTGAAGTGATCAACTTGCAACATAATAGGGGGGTCCATGGGTTCATCTGATCCCGGAAAGAAAGTGTCAAAGCGTTCCTTGATGGATGGGATCTTAATTGCTTCTCTCAGGGGAACGTTTACATGCATTTTTGATAATGCCCCTTCAAAGTCAAAGTTTAGGTCAACCTTACCAGCCTTGGATGTCTTGGGAAGAAGTAATTCCAGAGGTGGGGGCTTTGCCTGATCAGTAGCAGGTTGTTTCAAATTCTTTCTTCTGTACACCTGGAATTCTTGTTTCTTTAGCTTCTCTCGTGATTCCTGGTCCAGGTTGTTTATTACCGCCGTCCTTGCTGATCTGGCTGCTTCTTTCACGGCTTTTTGATGTTCTGCATCGGTGATATTTATTTGAGGAAACTCCATGAAACAATCCATGTTGTTGACTTGTTGATGCCCATTACTGTAAGGACACTCATGCTCCCAATGTGCTTTGCTGCATTCTAGGCACCAAGGATTTTAATCAACAACGTTTGTAGGGGCCAAGGTGTTTGGAACTTCATGCTCATCCTTTGGTTTATAAAACTGGCCTCCCTTCTGGAATTGCCCTTTGTACGGGACCCTGGGTGCTTGGGTCTGAGATCTTTCCAATTTGACAATCCTGCTCATCATTTCCTCTTGATTTTTTATGATACCATCCATAGAGGCTTGCAGCTTGGCGATACTGGTACATAGATTTGAAGTAGGCTCAACATTGTGAACTATTTTTGGTTTAGTGTCTATTCTCCCCCTTGGGTTAGCAAAAGGTTCAATCTTGGATGAAAGGAGGTTTCCCTCTATTTTAGTAGCGAGCTCTTGGGCTTCTTGAATGGACTGGGGGTTTTTATCTCTGAGAAGATACCCTAGTTGGCCATTGAAAGATTTGGTGTAAACATGGACGAGGTAATCATCTTTCGGATGATGGCTTGTGGGAATCCTTTGCAGCAAGGTTTCAAATCTAGTATGGAACTCCCGAATGGTCTCATTTTCATATTTGGCAAGGTTATTCAGTCGGGTGAGGAGCATATTAGGGTCTTCTTTGACACTCCATCTTTTGAGAAAGGCCTCTTCAAGTCTATCCATGGTTTTGATGCTTCCATCGGGAAGGCTCAGGTACCAACGCCTTGAGGCATCATAAAGAGTAGCGGAGAACAACTTCATGACTAAATCTTCAGCATCATCACTAATGGGATGGAGTTGGAAAAATGCCCAAAAGTTGCTCATGTTCTCTTCGACACTGATTGCATCAGTACCGGTGAATTTAGGCAACCACTTCTCATACTTCGGTGGCATTTGTCGAGGGTAGCCTGGTATGGCTGACATGTCTAACGGTTTAGAGAGAGTAGATGACCATTGTCTTTGATTGTTGGCTGGGTTCGTTATAGCGGTCTGAGAGCTAGACATGATTCTTAAAGGAAGGCTTTTCCTGAAGAGTGATTTGACAACAAGAGAGTTCCTGCGAGGCTTCCTTCTGAAAGACAAAGGAGGATTACTGAACCTCCTTTGTGGAAAACACCCTAGTGGAGTCGCCAGGTAAGCTTGTAAGAAAATAGTCTCTGAGGTAAGGCTTTCTGAAAAGATTTTTCGTTTCAGGAGAATTGACTCAGTGTTCCCTGGCAATGGCACCAAAATGTTATCGCACAGTTTGTAGCTAGGATAAAAGGCTATAAGGTAGAGGGCCAAACTGGCGTAACAGGAACTTATCCCACCCAATGTCACCATGATGGGAAGGCTCTTTCTATTTAGGGAGGCTAGGCCTAGGGGAAACGTCCTCGGTGACCTGGGGTTTTGAAAGGGCAAGGGATAATAGGACAAGGACAAGTTCCCCCTTTCATAGATCACCGCCAATCAGATAGTCCCAGCTAAAAAACCAATAATAAAGTATAACCAAAGAAAAGAAAAGCACCTGCTTGAGACAATACAACAAGGAAACTGATACGTGCAATCCTGGTTAGTACTTCATATATATTTAAGACTATCTGATATTCAATATGAGCAATTTAAAGGTAAATGTTGACGAAGTCAATGTTTACAAAAATAGTAATGGCAGTAATGTCACTTCATCAATAAATACTAGAATGATACAACATTCAATATAACAAAGAACTTCTTAACTCAATTAATGCTTTCAACTATCATTCAATTACTCAAAAGACAAAACATTGCTGCAATAAAGATGAAATATTCAATGATGACGTTAGCAACTTAGGGTTAGTAGGTTAGTCTAGGCTAGGGTTAGTGTAGTTAGGGTTTCAATTTCAAAAGGTTTGTGAGTGTTTAGATCCAATTCTACTTCAACGCTGGAGGTCTTGGGATCAGTGCCTTAGGGTAGAATGGAGTCAATAAGTGAAGGATGCACAGGTTGAAGGAGACGAGATTTCAAAGGACTAGAGGGAAAAGTTTCAAGGTGCTGCTAAAGCAAGGTCTCAAAGACAAAACCCTAGGGGAGAGAGGCTCACTCCAGTGTTGCAAAAGCAAGGCCTCGTGCTCTCTCCTCCTTCCTGGCAAACGGCTAGCTCAGATGAAGCACAAAATCAAGACAAAAAAGCTTAATGAGGGAGAGTGTTGCTACAACAAGGCTCTTTCATCAAACCCTAAAGGAAAAACGACCCTAAGTGTAGATAACCTAGGTTTGGGACGTCTTCCTCCTCTTGAATTCTAAAGGGTACGGCTAGCACAAGGGAAAGAGAAACAAGGAGTGTAGCTACGGCTAGGCTCTCTTCCTCTCTTTCAATGGCTGAAGGTTTCTCTGTCAGGGGACATGAGACAAGGACCTACTTGTGTGCTTGTCACCTACGGTTTTGATTCAACAAATTTATAAGCAATATGCAAGAAATTTAAACTACAACCTTTCAATAAGAAATTTTGCAGAAGAAACACTTACAATTCATGAAGAAATAACCATGCAAACCCTAGTTGTAACACCTTCCTTCAAGAGAAACACCATAAATGCCAAAAAATCTCTTCCTTCAACAAGTGGGCATCACTTAGTTCAGCCAAAAACCCCAATAGGGCGCTAAAAACAGACCTCACTATGAGTGAGTGGAAATTGATGATAAAAATGAGAGTCAAAACCCTCAATATATAGTGTATCAATGACCTAATTTTACTTTTTAGGTCATAAAAAGGCCGACAAGGCCATAATGTCAAAATCATATTGTTTTTACATTAAATGCTAAGTAAAAGCCCTAATCAAGCAAAAGGTGAGACGTCAAGCCCCCCTGAGGGATACGTTAGCCCTTTCTAGGGCCAGTGCAACATCCAGAAGCCAAATGTTAGCCCTCTTTGGGCTCTTCCAAACCGCCACACGTGCCAACCACCCTGTCCATCTGCCATATGCTCATGATGACGTCATAAGCCTCCTGGTGACGTCTTGGGTCATCTGGAGCCAACGTTCCACTGCAAGTGGGTCAATCTCCTTAGGTCCATCTCAGCCAAAGTGCCCCTGATGGAACATCCTCTTCTTCTCCGTTGGATAAAAACATCTTATCATCAATATTATTAAACATATGCATAAAAACCCCTAATACATCAGTCAATAGCTCAAAGACATTACAAATACCTGCAATACAAGATTGGAGAAAAGGACAATGCGTCTTGTTGGGCTAGTGTCCACAAGAAAATGAAAGTTTCCAGGAAGATCTCATCCAAACCATGTAAGTGAGGTGATGTGGTTAGGGGATGTCCAAACATGTGGGTGCAGTGAGGGCCAAGGATGCACAAGTGTTACCTGTTGGTGCCTTTGTAGAAGGCGAGCTGTAGCTGTCATGGATGCATTTTTTCCAAGCCCATTCTTGCCTTTATTCTTTTTCTTGCTTTATTCTTTTATTTGCTTTTCTTCTTCTTTTTCTTTTATTCAAGAACTAACTAGGGGACACTGCCTTGGCATGGTGACCAGAGCTGATAGCGTTACCCACAAGTACTTTCACAGAAATGAGAAGGCTGGCTCGTGATGAGACCCCCTTTCCCTTGGCCATGCAACCAAAGGTCATTGCCCTGACGTGGTAACCAGATGGTGGCAATGTCATACTGTTAGGTACCCATGGAGCTAATACTTTGGCTCGTGATGAGACCCCCTATCCTTTGACTAGGTCTTGTTTTGTTATTTTCCGGGTCCCTCTTGTTTCTTGTTGAGAGGCTTTTTACTACCTTCTCGGGGATCCCTGGGCGAAGCATCTCGAGGTTTTATTTCTAGACTTTTGTCTTTTACCAACTGCTTTTACCTTCTGGGTCTTTAGCCCCTTCTTCACACGAGATGAGGTGCCATCCTGTAAATAGGTCAACCCAATTCCCGGACAAGGGGAATGGGATAAATGAGTGGGAGATAAGATGAAATAACGGTGTTATGATGGGAGCGAATGATGGCTCTTCTGAAATTGCCCCAGTGGCAAACCAAAACCTATGGGCACAGGCTTGCTAGGGCACCCTGTAAATTCCCCCAAGCATGGTCCAATGGGCAAATGTAAGATCCAAGCAGTTGTTAGAGATAAAAGGAATCAGATGCATATATTTAAAGGTTTTTAATGATCAAAAGTGACACATACCATGATACTTGGACCAATTACCTCATGGAGCAAGAACCTCTTCTAGTACAGGACCAAGCCGATGGTGATGGATGCTGCTGCTGCGGACAAGACAAAGTTGATGGAAGAAGGAAAGGATGGGCCTTCCAGGGCCATGCTCAGGTCAATCCTGCTCTCGGTACTCCATGTCTAGGACCTGTGGGCCTTGAGACATGATCTCCTAGTTATCCCCAAAAAGTGGGCATAACAGGCCACTTCCCCAATCCTTGGTTGAATCCTGTAAGGTCCATAAAATTGAGGTTTCAACTTCTCCGCCCCTCTAATTTTTACTGGCGACTGTTGATAAGGCTGTAGGCGAAGGTACACCAAATCCCCCACTTATAAGTTGCACTCCACCCTGTGCCGATCTGCAAACATCTTCCGTTGATTTTGGGCCGTCTACAAATTTTCTTTGAGAGTCTTAAGGATGTCTTGAGTCTCTTGGATCCATTCCTTGGCTTTTGGGGCCCGACTCTCCTCAAAGATCTGGTCAACAAATGTAGGGGCATCGTATCCATATAGCGCCCTGAAGGGTGACATCCCGATTGACATATGATAGGACGTATTGTAACAATGCTCCCCGAGATGCAGCCATTTAATCCAAGCCTTTTGTTGTCCTGGTACATAATTTCTCAGATACCCTTCAAGCCATTTATTTACGATCTTCGTTTGCCCGTCAGTCTAGGGATGGTAGCTCGTGCTGGGTGTAAGTTCGGTCCCGACCAGTCTGAAAAGTTCTTGCCAGAAGCCTCCCATGAACTGACTGTCCCTATCACTCACGATGGTTTTGGGCAACCCATGCAACTTAAAAACCTCTTTGAAGAATAACTCTGCCACCTGTGCTACTGAATATTTAGAAAGGATGGCGAAGAAATGGGCAAACTTTGTGAGCCTGTCCACTACCACATAGATACAATCCTTGCCCTGTGCCTGGGGTAGCCCTGTAATGAAGTCCATCGACACACTCTTCCATTTCTGTTCTGGGATGGGTAAAGGCTGAAGTAACCCGACTGGATAGGTGTGCTCTGCTTTGTTTTGCTGACAGTTGATACATTCTTTCACTAATCTTAGAACATCGTTCTTGAGGCCCTTCCATGCGAACCTCTCTATGACCTTCCGGTAAGTTTTTATGTAGCCCGGATGTCCAGATAATGGTGAGCTGTGGGTTGTGTGCATAACCTTCTCTTTTAGCTTAGATTCTGGAACCAAATAGATCCTGTCCTTGTAATAGATGATGTCATCGATCACTCTATAGCGGTCATCCTTGATTTGCCCATATAATATCTCGCAAGCAAATTTACTGTTTGAATATTCTACCAAGAGGAGAGCTTTCCAATCTGCTGTTACATCCATGAGGGGAAAATGTGGGTGGCATCCTGGAGAGTGCATCCGCCACTATGTTATTTTCCCTTTCACATACTCAATCGAAAAATCATAGGCTTGGATCTTGCTGATCCACTTCTGCCGTTGCTCGCCCAATTCCTTCTGATCCATGAGGAACTTCAAACTGTTATGATCTCTCTTTATTTTGAACCTGTTCCCCACTAGGTACTGTTTGAATTTGGCCAAGGCATGCATGATGGCCAACATCTCCTTGTCGTATACTGAATAATGTCGCTCATACTCTCTCAGTTTGCAGCTCTTGAAAGCAATGGGGTGGCTATTCTGCATTAACACTGCCCCTATTCCGGTCCCTGAAGCATCACACTCAAGCACAAATGGCTGAGTGAACTCTGGTAAAGCTAGCATAGGACACGAACTCATTACCTACTTCATGTATTCGAACGTCGCCTACGACTCATTTGTCCAACTGAAAGCTCCCTTCTTAGTGAGATCTGTAAGAGGTGCTGTCAACTGTGAGAACCCCTTAACAAATTTCCTGTAATAAGTGCAGAGGCCTAGGAAGCTCCTCAGTTCGAAGACATTTCAAGGGGTTGGCCACTCTAAGATTGCCCTGATTTTCTCTTGGTGAACTTGGACCCCATTTTCCCCAATTATATGCCCTAAATAAAGCATCTCAGTTATCCCAAATTCACGCTTGGACTCTTTGGCATATAGCTGTTGATCCTCCAAGATTCCTAGCACCTCGTCCAAATGCCTGAGATGTTCCTCCCAAGTCTTGCTATAGATGAGGATATCATCGAAGAAGACTAGCAAAAATTTCTGCAACTGCTTATTGAACACATGGTTCATGCAAGACTAGAATGTAGCGAGAGTGTTGGTTAGCCCAAATGGCATAACCAAGAACTCATAATGTCCATAATGACATCGAAAAGTAGTCTTTGTGATGTCCTGGTCCCGAACTTTAATCTGGTGGTATCCTGAACGGAGGTCAATCTGTGAAAAGTATTTTGCTCCCCTCAACTCATCCATCAGCTCATCAATCCTCGGAATTGGATACCTTTTCTTTATGCTCTTCTTGTTAAGGGCTCGGTAATCAGTACACATCCTTAGAGTACCATCTTTCTTCTTGACCAACACTACCGAAGAAGCAAAGGGACTAGAACTAGGCTGGATGTGACCCATCTTCAGCAGCTCCTTGATCATTTTCTCTATCTCGTCTTTGTATACCTTGGGATGGCGGTAAGGGTTGGTTATGACTGCTTGAACCCCCTCTTCTAATTCTATAATGTGCTCAAACCCTTTATCAGGGGGTACTCCTAGAGGAATGTCACCAAAAACCTTCTGGTGTTTATGAAGTAATACCTGAATGTCGTTTGGATGCTGTTGATGATGATCGGGCAACTCCCTGTCAGAGATGTAACACTCCACTGCCTAGTCTATGTCTCCATGCCGCATCACTACCTCCATGTTGTGGGATGATACAATCTTGGGCGGATACTGGTGCACTGTATCTTTTTGCCATCCGGTCTTGTGAATTCCATTTCCATGGCCCTTTGATCAGTCATGTATTTTCCAAGGGAGTATAGCCACTGAACCCCGAGTACCACATTGGTATCCGACACATCCACCACAAAGAAGTCATCTCTCAACGTATAATTCCCCATGGTTATTTTCAACTTGGGAATCCAGCTGATACATTCCATCTGGTGGCCACTGGGTATGATCACTGTGAACCCCTCAAATTCCTCTGTCGGGATCCCTTGCCTCTCCACCACGACTGCATCTATAAAATTGTGGGATGCCCCACTGTCAATCAACATTGTAACCTTGTGCCCCTGCAGAACTCCTCTGACTCTGAATGTGTGGTACCTAGGAAGTCTTGACATGGATGCCATAATAGGGCCTTTAGCCCCAACCTGTGATGTTTCCTCACCTGATGCCTGGTGTCCCTGTTCTTGTTCCGGCCCCTCATCCTCCATATCACTGTCACTGTTGGAGTAGACCTCGATGTAGTGGGCCTTGCCCACTGTGTCCTTTCCCGCACACCTGTGTCCTGGAACCCACGAACCCTGACAACTGAAACATAGCTTCTTCTTCCTCAACTCCCTTCTGGTCTCCTCATCCAATCTCGGTTTTCCTGCCCAATCCTTTTGAAATGGTTTGACTTCCTTGTTCTTCTGGGGGAAGGTTGGTTTAAGAAGGAACCTGCTCTTAGGAACAACATCTTGCAAGTCCCTAGCTCTGCTGACTGCATCCTGCAGGGTGGCTGGCTTATAAGCCTTGACCCAGCCATGCAAGGGTTCAGATAACCCCTCAACAAACAACATCACCAGCCGTGCCTCAGATATGTTTGCCACCATCACTGCTAATCTCTGGAACTCAGAGATAAATGCCTCAGGGCTACCTGTTTGTTTGAGCTGAGCCAACTGTCGAAAATGAATCTCAGGGTCTTTCCTATCAAACCTCTCGATGATCCTCTGTGTGAAGTCGAGGTATGATGTGATGCCAGCATGACCCGACGTCACTAAACCATGGTACCACCACTCATGGGCCTCGCCATCTAGGTGTAGAGTAGCCAATTTAATGGCTTCTGTCTCTGTCATCTGCTGTAGCTGGAAATATGTGTCCAGCTTCTGTACCCAAGTCCTTGCCGAACATTTTGAGGACCCGTCAAAGTTAGGAATGGTCACTTTCCCCAGTGTCTTCTGAAGCTCATGGTTGGGTGTCCTTTTTGCCCCTCTTTGTCGATTCTTCTGCTTAAGATGGCAAAAGTCAGTGAAGGGCATAGCTGCCTGAAAGTTATTTCCCAACCTCCTGTACTCCTCCAAATAGGCCAAGTAAGAGTCATCCTGCTCTGTTGGCCCCTCCAGTGCAACCTTGCCACTCAAGAACTGTGGCATGGTGGGTTTGGGTGTCTTGGTGTATAAGTGAGGGTGGCTCTGCATGATAGTGTGAGAATGAGTCCCTTCCTCGTTGTTAGAACCCCTTTCAGCATTCTGATTTTTTTTAGGTTGCCCTTCTATAGTGTTAAGTGCTAGCTGCCCCAATAGGTCCATCATCATCTTTTGGCCCTTGGCCAAATCGTTCATCATTTGGAAGAGGCTGCCAATTCGTAGGTCTTCTTCTTCCCCCATGTGCTCCTTCCCTTTACCTGCTTCGGAATGTGCTACTCCTTCTTCACCCAACACCCCTTCTTCTCTATGCCCTTGAGGAGGTTCTTGAGATCTGTACCTATGCCTCCTGTATGTGATGTTTATGTCGTCTCCCCTTCTCATAAAACTTACTCAAAGCTTCCCTCAAACCCCACAGCTGTCGAGGAACATGCTCTGATACCACTGTAATATTCCCACTAGGAATTTCTTTGCAAATTTCTTGATTATGTGGTTCATACAAATTGACAAACAGTTTGCAAGCACCCACTTGATACAATATAAATACTGAAAATTCAATCTCTTTATTGCTGTTTTATATTCATGCGTACATATGACAGCCTAACCATAAATTTGCACACTTTGATGGTTACAACAGGAACAAAAATTGAGAACAACAAGTAAACAAATATATTGAAGGAACCTGGCAGCAGTTTATGGCTGATATAGCACTGTAGAAGCTTCCTGTAGATGATAGTGGTGGTTATCAGCTGCTCTGCTCCTCAAAATTGTGGTCAGGAATGTCTATATCAGCTTCTAATATTCCCCATGCAGCCAGCAAATACTCAGCTCTGTTGATATCAGTCCCCACGCTTCCACTGGTAGATACCGCCTTCCAAACTTTGATCAACAGCAATATTTCAGTCCCCACAATGCACAAGTTGACTCCAGCAAGGAAGGACCCTGTCCCTTCCACTAGAACTCGCCTCAATCCACTACAACTCTGCCCAGAACCTTAAAAGTGACCAGCGTATACACAACTGGCATACCACAGGTGAAACACGACCTCACTGCCCAATAAATTCGCCCAATAGTCCAAGAGATATGTCCAACAGTTACTAGTCTGCCCAACAATGAGAGAATGGTTCCCTTTCATCCACTAAGTCGCCCAGCAGCTAGAGATAGTGCCCTCCAACTTATATCTCAGCCTCCAATGAAGAAATCGACCCACAGAAAAGAAGATAGCGCCCAGACTGAGGAGACTCGACCCAAGGAACTCAACCCACTTGGGAAAATGTCGCCCACACCTGCATATGAACTAGGAGTGAAAGGAAATTCGCCCAGCAAAGCTCAGTCGACCTCCCCAACGATTATCTCAGCCACAAAATGGAATACTCAGCTGGAAGAAGATTTTTACTCGATAACCATGAAGTTCATTGAAGAAATCTGAAGTGATCTCTTCCCCAAGGCTAGCTAGGGTGTATAGTTTCAACACCGAAACCAGAAGCAATGAAGGGTTTCTTCAAAACCCTAGACTCTTTCTCAAGAGCTCTCCAAAACCTTTTTCTCAAAATGACAATGACAAGAATGAGAGGAAATTCCTCCTTTTTCCCTTTTATGTTCACTTGAGCCTTTTCCCCGCTCCTTTATTATTTAAATGAAATAAAAGCCACTTTAGTGGGTTTCTCACTTTATAATTTTAAAGTGATTTTTTAATTAGCCTAGGACCCTTGTCCCCTCTTTCCCACTTTTACTTTATAAAGTTCTCCTAGGCGAAATATGTCCCCTAGATCACTTTTCCGCCGTAGCCCACGAGAACTTAATTAGGTTAGCAGAATTCTCCCCTTGTGACTCTTAAGCGGATGGGGACATCCCAGATGATTTCTTCATAATAAAAGCCTTGCAAGAGCTTCAAAATGACCCAAAATAATCACTCATTAATACCAATGTACGAGCATTTGTTAGAAGCAAATTAGGCGGTGTATAGATCAACTTTACAATTACTTTTAGGTGCTTTTAATGCTGCAATAGATGGCTGTAGCTTACTTTTGTAACAACAACAAATAGGTTAGTAGATTAGTCTATTCTAAGGTTAGGAATAGTTAGTAGAGAGATTAAGGTAATAGTTTTGAGGGTGGCTTTCATCAATCACTCAATTGTAGAGCTTAGATCAATGCTTTTAGGGTAAATGGAGTTTCTTTTAGCAGCGGCAATCTTGAAGGAACAAAATGATAATAAGAGAGCTAGAGACAAGAAGGTTAATGATTGAAGTGTTGGTAGCCGAAGGCTTCAATCACTAAACCTTAGGGGGAAAATGGCCTCTAGGAAGTAGGTAACCCTTGGCCCTAGCGGTTTTCCTCCTTAGCTCAAAGATGAAGTAGATGACGACTAGATGAAGCAAAAGATGCTAAGGTGTTGCAATGGCAAGGCCCTTAGCAAGAAAGCTTCAAGAAAATCGGTTTTCTAGCATAATCTAGTAGGTGAAAGTTATTAAGGCAAGAACAATAACATGTACTTTAGCCTCCTAGGGTTTTAAGCTAGCAATTTCATAATCTTAGAATACATGCAAGATAAATACAACCATAACCATTCAATGAAGAAGAATTGCAGAAAATTTACTTACATTCACCAAGAATCATCTAGCAATAGGCCTAGTTGAAGACTTCCACCAAGAAAAATGCCAAATTACAACAAAAATAGCCTCCTTCAATAAGTGCGCACTAAATTTCAGCCAAGAAACCCTAATTAGGGTGCAAATTTTAGACCTCACTTAGTGTGAGTGAAAGATATTTGACACTAAATTTCAGCCAAGAAACCCTAATTGCATGTGTTTATTATCAACGTTTAAGTGTAAAAGATCAAGAGGTGTGTTTACTGTTTTAATGAAAGTTTTAAAGGAGAATGTATGTGTTAGATTTTCCTTATTTATAAAGCATTAGTGTTACTTGTGTTCTTTTACTTCATTACCGTTAAGATATATATATCATGTACTAAGCAGTAGCAACATAAACAAGAGACAAAAGAACACAAGAGATTTATCTTGGGAAAACCACAAATGGGGGAAAAACCCAACAATCTTTCTTAGATTGATTCCATTCACAAAGCAAGTCCAATCAGATATGTTAAGTTTTTACTATTGTTATTAGGTTATTTCCAAATTACATGAGCATTCAATGCATTTCCAAAACAACAGTGTAAAGAGGATCACTGAAAGAAACACAATCACAAGGTAAACAACATTTTATCCTGGGATACCCTCATGGGGGAGAAAACCCAACAAAAAATTCCTCAATAATAGATTGCCAATACAATGCCAAGACTAAAACCAAAACACCAAAGACAAACCAATACTGAGCATGCGCCTCTCTTCTCCTTCCTCCTGCAACTGCAACTGCCTTCAAGATATGTGCACTAGATGAGTGAGTGAGTGTGTGTAAATGAGACACCAACCTCACATATAAATACAAGTGTGAGATGGCGCTAGGGTTGTGT
>ML813443.1:130191-147062 GCA_009831015.1 Picea engelmannii | reverse complement strand
TTAAACAGCAGCAAAAACAGTTCTGTTAGCAGTCCTAAAACAGCAGTATAACAGTCCTGTTCTTGTCCTTAAATCAGTGCCTAAACAGTGTCAAAGACAGATCTGTTGGGCAGCCTTAAAGAGCCTCAAAATTTCTTCAAGAACTTCCTATGGTTGCTTGGGATGTGTGTATTATGCCCAAGGAGGAGGGGGGTCTGGGCCTTATTGACATTATAACTTATAACCCAAGAGAGTATTCTTGCAACTAAATCGGTTATCAGGTTTCTTAAGGGTTCCTCCCCATGGTAGATCCTCTTGCAACATAGGTTTCAATCTGCTTAGCATATCCTTAAGTTTCAGGGTTCAGGATACTTTTGGGTTTTGTGATATCTTCTCTTCTCCACAGCTTTTCAAGATTTATGGGTCACTCATTTATACAATCATGTGGGAAGCCTAGAAGTTTGTTTCCCCATTGGTCAAGTGGATTTTTTCTGGCAATTGCAGGATGGGATTTGGCTTTGGCATTCCATTTGGAATTGGATTTATTGTGGTTAGTGTATTGCTGAGCATCCGAGGTTCTAGTCATAGAGGTTAAGTAGGAAAGGCATTTTCTTCTAGAGAGATCTTTGGGATTTTGAGACCAAGGCTTGAAAGGACTGGAGACTGCTGGCTTGTCAAAAAGCTTTGATGTCGTTTGATAAGCTGACTTTCAAAGATATTATGGGGTTGATTTCTCTGTATGAGATAATAATCTCTCTCTCTCTTTCTCTCTCTCTCTCTCTCTCTCTCTCTCTCTCACACTCACACACACACACACACACACAATCATGCTGTAGCTTATCTCGGAGGCTTCCTAAGTTCACAAGACTGATGCAAAAATAAGAAGAAAATCTGGAATACATATGACAGTCACTTAAAGATATTTTACATAAATTTAAGAGGTCCTCAAGCTTTAAACTCTTTTGTGAAATCTTTTCAGACACTGTACAGATAACATGACAATAAACTGTGACATTAAGCTTCTAACTTTGAAGTGTCAAGAAGCTATTGATGGATATTTTGATGCTAGAATGTAATCGATATGCTATTATTTTTCGAGTTAGGTCCTTAACAGATATAGGCCTTGTTCTTCATTCATAAATCTTGTTTTGTACTCTAAGCCTTTGTGGTAACATAGATATCTTGGATCAGAATTTTCAATCTGACAGTATAATTTTGACTTCTTTTTACCTTTGTATATAATAATTTAGTGTGTACTATGTTAAATCTTGGTATACTTTAATTGATACATGTTTAACATGCTTATAAAATTTTCCCTCTCATATTCTTGTATGTTATATACATAATTAGGTGGTTGTCAGTGACCACGGCATGACGGATGGAGGTAACCATGGAGGATCGTCTTTCGAAGAAACTGATGCTCTAGCTATTTTTGTTCCTTCAGATGCTGCACCAAGCACAGATGCTTCATCTGCGCCTTTACATTCAGCTTTCCAGGTAAAAACATTTCTTAATTAGTTGGTCAATCTCTCTAACTTTCAACAGAATATGGTAAAGGAATATCAGCTAGTTAATTCTACCTCCAGTATCAGGACTTACAACTCATTTTCATTGAAAGTATAACAATAAATTGAAAAATACCAATGAACCCTGTGATGAGAACAAATTTGAATACAACGGTTATTATTATCATTCCCTACAGTAGTTCTCGATATCTTGTAGTTATGATATGGCATTGAGCCTTATAGGCATGAGAAACAAAGAAATGAATGTTGTGCTTGCGAATGTCCTACTGCTGGACCTGTGGTCCAGACTGAAAGAATAAAGTGGAACACCTTATCTTTATTTTTAGAACTCCATCCAATATCAGAATCATCTACTGTTTCTGTTCAATTGTACTCGAGTCTGTCACATCTTCCTACAAAATTTATAACAAAATTAGTTAAAACCAAATGAGAATCATAACCAAGAGGCTGGAGTCTAATCACAAACTTCCAAAATTTTTCCTTGCTGAAATTGGTAGGGCAGAACGCCCTTCCTAGAATATATTTAATGTACGGTGATGTAGAGAAGCTTGATATCATTTGTCTTCCATTTAACTTCATGGCCACCAGGAGAATAGATTTCATCATCATGGAGATTCTGCTTGTAACTTTTTCATGTTTACCACTGCAAGAGATGTCATGGATCTAAATTTTTTGGATGGAAAAATAACCTGTTACTTTTCAAGTAACAAATGCAAGAAACTGTCAACTGGAAGAGAACAGGTCTGTTTTTTATCTGCATTAACTGTTTAATGAGGTATCTAAAGATTAAACTACGAAGTTCTTGAGGAAATACAGGAATCAGGGATTTGTGAGGAGAAACATCCCATGAAAGCAATAGAAGACTTGTTGGCATTGAAACTTTATCAGAAACTAGGAAAATGGAAATTTAAGACTCCTTGACAGCTTACCATTACATTGGAGTAATGAAGGAGCCATTCAAAATTGTAAATGGAATGTAGTGTATATTTAAAAAGAAGCTTCAACAAACACATAAATATTTCAAATGCATTCAAATAAAGCTATTTGGATAACAGGGCACTGAGTCAATGCCAATTGGTTTGGCCTGGGATTAAGTTCTGGAAATGGGCATTATTGAAGATTAATTACAAACCGCTCGAACCACAGTCACTAGCAATTTTTGATCTGCTACTATGTAGATGTTTGCTACTCTAATCTCTGAAATTGAAAGATAATGGCAATGCTGGACCTGTGGCTGAGTTCTCTGCCACAGACAAGTTGATACTTTGAGGGATAAAACAGTTCAATCTGCTCATTCACAAGACACATTTTCTATATTCTATGTGAACCATTTTGGGCCTTAGTTGTGAAGCTAACTCAAATATGGAGCTTCTTGTCCAAATTTTGACGAGTATTGATAGTTCATGACCAGGAAAGACAATGGCATAAACCTAACATATCTGTGAGACTATTGGTGCAGTATGAAATTCAGTAAGAGACAACATAAACAATGATACAGATAATGCACAATGATCCGGAGAGAATATTTTACATTATATCTGTTGAAATAATGTAACTGCAAAGAGTATTCTAATTATTATTGATGTATTATTCATTAGATCAATCCCCTTTTGCGGATTGATAATGTCGGCTATTGTAAATGACCAAATCCCCTTTTGCAGATTGGTCAAAACATAATTGTAATAGGCAGAATAAGAAGTCGGCCCCAGAATATATATTAAAGGTTGTTATAACCACCCAGAAGAAGAAGTCGGCCCTGCCAGTGAAAAAACACCTCCACACGTGCCAGAATTGTATAAATAAGGAGGCTAGCGTCTCATTTAGACACACACTCACGTGTTCATCAAGAAACAAGTTTGGAGCTGCAGTTGGAGAAGGAAGAAGAGAGAGAGAGGCGCATTCTTGGGAGAGGACTTTCTGTATTTGTTTGAGTTATCTCTTGGCATTGTATTGGCTATCTATATTAAGGAAGTTTTGCTGGGTTTTCTCCCCCATGGGGGTTTCCCAGGATAAATGATGTGTCTTTTGTGATTGTGTATTTCTCAGTGATCCTATTTATGCTATTGTTATCTAGTGAAATGAAAAGAACTCTAATAATAGCTTAAACGTTAACATGGTATCAGAGCCAGGTTGAAGAGAACATCTTTCACAAGAGAAAGTGAAAAACGTCACTGTTGCCGTACATGCCAAATTAGGGCTTTTTATTGATGAAGTATTTCAGCCCCAAAACCATCTAGAAAAGTGCACCCTTCCTCAAGGATCACTTTGGCATCCTCAACGCAACTTTTCAGTGGCTAGATCTCCCGGAAAGTGAAACCCTAGTTTTCACAAAGTACCAGAAGTACCAGAAAACTAGAGTACCAGAAGCACCAAAAGTACCAGAGTACCAGAAGTACCAGAAAACCAGAAGCACCAGTCCAGAAATCCGCAAATCAAGTTTGGAGGGATAAAAGTTGGATTTTCTAAAATCCAAACACACCATGCTACTCGCCTCAGCCAAGTGCGCCTCCTGGTAAGTTCATAATTTAATTTTGAGCATTTTCATTTTTGGACATTTTCCTAGCTCCAGGTAAAAGATGTTTGCAAGCACTAAGCTTGTTGACAAGCTGGAAGGTGTGGAAAAATTCCGTGCCTGGAAGTATAGGATTGGCCTCATTCTTGAAGAGAATGACCTAACAAGATTCGTCAAAGAAGAAGTGTCAAAACCCGACGATGCTGCAGATAAAGCAAAGCACCAAAAGGAAACGATCAAGGCCAAAAGAATCATTGCAGATTCAATCAAAGATCACCCGATTCCTTATGTGTCATCAAAGAAGACTCCGAAAGAAATGTTTGATGCCCTAAACAAACTATATGAAGGAAAGAACATAAACCGGAAGATGAATCTAAGAACTCAGCTCAAGAATACAAGGATGCAGAGAGGAGAATCAATCCAAGAATATTTCTCTAGAATATCCCAATTCAAAGAACAACTAGAAGCGATCGGAGATACTATAGATGAAGACGAACTTATAATGACGACCCTTAATGGTCTCTCAAGACCTTGGGATGCATTCATCCAAACCATTTGTGCAAGAAAGGAGAAACTAAAATTTGACAGTCTTTGGGAAGAATGCATTCAAGAAGAATCAAGAGTAGCTAATCGAGAGGCTTTACTATCAACAGATGAAGATGAAGCCCTAGCCACTCACACTAAAGGAGGAAGAAAAAAGTCTTACTTCTAGAAAGAAACTCATAAAGAGTCTCACCCCCAAAACAAATTATGTCATAAAGAATCTGAACCAAAGAGATTCCAGAAGAAAGGACAAAGAAAGGAAAGAGATTACTCATCTGTCCAATGCTACCATTGAGACAAGATGGACACATTGCGGGACATTGTCCAGGTAGACGAGAAGAATACAAGAGGAAAAATAAGAGGCACCATGCCCATGCAGTTGAAGATGAAGAGCCACTCGCAAAGATGTTAAGAGAACAAATTAAAGACTATGTCTTAATCTCGACTCTCTCAGGATCGGTAACACCTGGAGAAGACACTTGGCTCATTGATAGTGGTGCTTCCAAGCATAGGACAGGTCAAAGAGATATTCTCTCTTGCATTTTAGAAAAGAAGTTTTCTCAGAAAGTTACACTTGGAGATGATTATCAATACCCTATCAAGGGAGTGGGAGAATCAAACTACAAGCTTAACTTAGGGAATTCAATGAAGATGAAGGACGTACTCTATGTACCAGGTTTGACAAAGAACCTACTTTCCATATTAGCGTTAGAAAAGAAAGGCTTCAGAGTTGCCTTTATAGATGGAGAAGTTCTTATGTGGGCTAAAAGATAAACCATGAAAGAAGCAATCGTCATTGGAAAAGAAGAAGGTGGCTTGTATAAGCTAAAGGGTCACTCAGAAGCAGCCATGACCCACGCCATTGAGAATTCATGTGAGATATGGCATAGAAGATTAGCCCACATCAACTACAAGGCATTATCGTATGTATGCAAAGCAATCACAGGTCTACCAAAACTCAAGGTTGACCATGAAGGCGTGTGCAATGGATGTGCACAAGGGAAGAACATCAAGAACCCTTTTTCAAAGAGAGACAACAAAGCAGAAGGAGTCTTAGAACTCATTCATTCAGATGTATGTGGCCCGATGCCATCATCCTCCATCAGTGGGTATGTATACTATGTATCTTTTATTGATGATTATTCTTGTAAGACCTGGGTTTACTTTTTGAAATCAAAAGGTGAAGTGTTCAGTAACTTCAAGGAATTCAAAGCCTTGATAGAGAATCTTTTTGAAAGAAAGATAAAGATACTTAGGTCAGAAAATGGAGGAGAATACACCTCAAAAGAGTTTGTGAACTTCTGCAAAGATGTCGGGATAAAGAGGGAGCTCACCACTCCCTACAATCCTCAACAGAACGGTGTAGCAGAAAGAAAGAACCGAACTATAATGGAAGTAGTGAATACCATGATCCATGATCAAGATCTTCCAATGTGCTTATGGGCAGAAGCAACAAAAACAATGGTTTATGTGCAAAACCGATTGTCCCATAGTGCACTTGGGTTCAAGACCCTGGAAGAGATGTTCTCCGGAAAGAAGCCAGAGGTAAGGGAACTCAAAATATTTGGCTGCCCATTATTCATACATATTCCGAAAGAGAAGAGAAACAAGCTGGACCCCTCAGGAAAGAAGGGAATATTTGTGGGATACTGTGAGGCCTCCAAGGCCTTCAGGATTTATATACTAGGTCACCATCACATTGAGATCAACAGGGATGTGACCTTTGATGAAGACGCAACACTCAAGAAATCAAGAAGATGCCAGCTTGAAGAAGTATATGAAGAGGAACCTGTAGCTCCCAGAGTTGCAGAATCAGTGAGGGAGGTTCCCAGAGTTGCAGAATCAGTGAGGGAAGTCATAGCTTCCCCTGATGAGGAAATTCTAGAAGATCATGACATAGTAGAATTTCAAGAACCTCCGCAGATGACGATCTCCCATAAGAGAAAGCCTGCTTGGGCTAGGGAGCTTATTCAAGATGTAGAGAAGTATGGTGTTCCCGAAGGAACCACGAGACAACTGAATAGACCTAAGCCATTCTCTAGTTATATGGCTTTGATGTGTGATCTCCTAGAGAAGGAGCCTACCTGCTTTGAAGAAGCCATTCAGAAGAAAGAATGGGCAGATGCCATGACAAAAGAATACCAATCCATCATAAAGAATGATGTATGGGAAATAGTTCCCAGACCGAAGAGAAAGGATGTGGTATCTTCCAAATGGCTCTTCAAAATAAAACATGCTGCTAATGGAAGTATTGAGAAGTATAAAGCAAGGTTTGCCGCGCGTGGCTTTTCTCAAAAGGAAGGCATTGACTATGAAGAGACATTCGCTCCTGTAGCCAGATGCACTTCGATCAAAACCATCATAGCCCTTGCAGCTAAGATGAAGTGGAAATTACACCAGATGGACGTAAAGACAACTTTCCTAAATGGTGTCATCGAAGAGGAAGTGTATATAGAACAACCTCAAGGATTTGAAGTTGAAGACAGGAAGGCTCATGTTTGCAAGTTGAAGAAGGCTCTGTATGGGTTGAAACAAGCTCCTAGAGCTTGGTATGGCAGGATAGACAATTTTCTGACGAGCTTGGGCTTTACCAAGAGTAAAGCAGATTCTAACCTCTACTTCAAGGTTATGAATGATGAGCCGGTGATATTGCTGCTGTATGTAGATGACTTATTCTTAACTGAAGAAGAAAATCTCATCATCGAATGTAAAAAGAAGATCGCTTCAGAATTTGAGATGAAAGACCTTGGCCTAATGCATTATTTCTTAGGTCTTGAGGTATGGCAGAGCCCAGAGAGAATCTTCCTTAACGAAGGGAAGTATGTAGTCGAAGTCCTAAAGAGATTCGACATGTTGGAGTGCAAGTCCATGAATACACCCATGGAAACGAAGTTGAAGCTACTGGTCGACACTTCGTCAGAATTGATTGATGCCACGCTGTATAGATAGATCATTGGATCGTTGATGTACCTGACGAACACCAGACCAGATATCTGTTTTGTCGTGAATACCTTGAGTCAGTTTCTGGTAGAACCTAGACATGTTCACCTAGTAACTGCAAAACATGTGATGAGGTACCTTAAGGGTACATTAGATTGTGGTCTCAGCTATGATGGAGATCATGATTTCACACTGAGTGGGTACACTGATTCAGATTGGGCTGGAAGAGCACTTCAGGATACTGTTTCAGTTTGGGATCGACCATGATCTCATGGCAGAGTAGGAAGCAATCAAGTATTGCTCTCAGTACATCGGAAGCAGAGTACATTGCTGCGTGTTTTGTTAGCTATGAAGCTATATGGCTTCTTAAGTTGTTGACTGGTCTATTCGACCTAGAGATGGAAGCAACCACGATCCTATGTGATAACCAGAGTTGCATAAAGATGACAGAGAATCTTGTATTTCATGATAAGTCGAAACACATAGAGATTCGATACCATTACATCCGTGATATGGTGCAGAGAGGATCCATAAAGCTCCAATACGTTAGCACAGATGAATAGGTTGCCGATGTGTTGACCAAGCCTCTATCTCGTGTAAAGTTTGAGCACTTTCGAGATAAGCTCGGTATAGTCTGAAAGGACCTCCCTCGATAGGGGGAGTAGTGTTGTGATATGCCAACCGAGTGCTGTGCTTCCAGCTTAATTGCTGTGTTGTGACTCCAACTTAATTGCTGTGTTGAGATTCCAGCTTAATTGTTGTGTTGTGACTCCAGCTTAATTGTTGTGTTGAGATTCCAGCTTAATTGCTGTGTTGTGAGTCCAACTTAATTGTTGTGTTGAGATTCCATCTTAATTGTTGTGGTGTGACTCCAGCTTAATTGTTGTGTTGAGATTCCAGTTTAATTGCTGTGGTGTGACTCCAGCTTAATTGCTGTGTTGAGATTCCAACTTAATTGCTGTGGTGTGACTCCATCTTAATTGCTGTGTTGAGATTCCAGCTTAATTGTTGTGTTGTGATTCCAGCTTAATTGTTGTGTAGTGTGCCAGCCTCGTGCTATGATGATGTGACCAGTCTCGTGCTGTAATGATGATGTATTAGTTCTGTACTAATCCATATTGATGCAGATTATGATTTCATTCCATTGTGAATGATGATGCTGTTGATGAGAAAAACTTCCGATGATTTATAGATATGTGAGTCAGTGTTCCAAGATGCTGTCCTCTTACCCACCTGATGCTGTTGATGATGCTGTCCTCTCTCTCGTCCGATGCTGTTGTAGAATACCCTTCTTGTTAATGGGGAGTGTTGAAATAATGTAACTGCAAAGAGTATTCTAATTATTATTGATGTATTATTCATTAGATCAATCCCCTTTTGCGGATTGATCATTTTGGCTATTGTAAATGACCAAATCCCCTTTTGCGGATTGGTCAAAACATAATTGTAATAGGAAGAATAAGATGTTGACCCCATAATATATATTAAAGGTGGTTATAACCACCCAGAAGAAGAAATCGGCCCTGCCAGTGAAAAGACACCTCCACACGTGCCAGAGTTGTATAAATAAGGAGGCTAGCGCCTCATTTAGACACACACTCACTTGTTCATCAAGAAGCAAGTTCGGAGCTGCAGTTGGAGAAGGAAGAAGAGAGAGAGAGGCACATTCTTGGGAGAAGACTTTCTATATTTGTTTGAGTTATCTCTTGGCATTGTATTGGCTATCTATATTAAGGAAGTTTTGCTGGGTTTTCTCCCCCATGAGGGTTTCCCAGGATAAATGATGTGTCTCTTGTGATTGTGTATTTCTCAGTGATCCTATTTATGCTATTGTTATCTAGTGAAATGAAAATAACTCTAATAATAGCTTAAACCTTAACAATATCACAGATAGAATACAATTCACCAATACCATAATCGTTGACTCAATTTACATATAAATAGGATCTCAAATTGATGGTTCACCTTCCTCCTTAACCTTTTGAATTTCCATGTTCCTTCCTCTGCCACTTTCATGTGTGACTCATCCTGCTTTTATTTTTTTTCCTTCCTCTCTTTTCTCTCTTTCTTCCTTTGGATTTATTTGTATTTAATATTTCATGTTTATTTTCCACATTTACAAATAGGAATTGTTTCTAACACTCCCCCTTAATGACTATTTGTTTGCACTGATCAATTTATTCAACATATTTCTTGAATTGGTCTTCATTTTTGTGTGTTTTGAACTATGTTGCATAGGGACCTTGGGGACCCTTAGGAAACTTACCCAAATTGCTGGGGACTCAATTGGGAATTCGGGGACTTGCTGGCCATCCCCAAGACGTTTTGAGGATGTTCTAGGCAGATTTCAGGGCTTTTTTGGGGATATTTCGGGCATATATCTTTAGTCTTGACAATCATGGAAATTAATGATTGGACAATAAGATCATTTTTCCTATCCATTATTTTTGTATTGCATTGAATCTAGATCTGTTGTAAAAGTTGTAGCTCAAAACATGGGTTTTGTATGATGGGTTTTGATTTGGGTTTTTTGGTGATTTAAATATTGTATTTTCAACAACAAGGTTACAACAAGCAAAACTTCCATGTCAAAAAAAAAAAAATGCAACATTTCAAAGAGCTGATCCTTGTGGTTAGTGCTCTTGTTCTTCCCATTTTTCTTGTCATCTTAGCTTTTACATATTGTACATGGGTTTCCAGGAGTCATTCAATTATAGTGCCTTCACCATCCCAACATAAAGCATTGTTAAAACAATCAGATAGTAGTAACTTCGATTGGTACTAAATGTTTGAATAAATTCTTATTCAATCACCTTCTTAATCTGAAATATGAATCTAATCTCTTTACAGAACCAAAGTGTTTTATAGTGGTTTTTAACACAACCATAAAAATATGCAAAACCTATTGAGAAGGGAATGCCTTTTATGTTTTAACATAATTGTCATTAACAAGAAATATGAGGAAGCAAAACTGCTATAGAGACATTTCACACTTAAGTTTCCTAAAGCTAAACTGCATTTTGCTCTTGTCTAGCAGCCAATAATGAAATGTCACTCGACCCTTTTTTAAATTGTTCGAGCTTTTTTAGAATTGGCAAGTGTAAGGGTTGTGCATAATACTGTATAGTATAGCTTGTTATGCCTACAAACTTGAAGCAACTACAAATGTTTATGATGAATTTTAATATATATATATATATATATATATATATATATTATTGCCGTCCCTTGAAAAATTTGGGGGTGCGCTCTAGCTATCCTGGAGACGCGTCCCCCTGTTTTCGCCGTTACCCCGTCCCGAAAACCAATGCAACATAGGTTTTGAACTGCCTTGCACTGTTCTGCATGTCTTTGTGTGCCTTGAACCGCGTCCCCTCGAACCCAAATTTTGCAATTCACCCGATTCAAGAGACTTTGTCCTCAAGAATAATCAGAAAGGAATCATTTGCAAAATGGTCATTTACCAATAGGATGATATCAGTTTTTAAGCAACAAGATGTCTTTGACAAGCTTCATTCCAACCATATGACATATCAAGTAACCCAAATCTTCAATTGCAAGATCATATAAGGTTGGAGCTAGCGAACATCCTTGCTTGATGGAATGGAAAATAGTAACTTCTTTGGACTTGCATCTGTGGATGGACATGCAAATAGAGGCTTTTGCAAAAAGGGTTCAAGCCAACAATGAAGGAGGTAACAAAGCTTAAGAATTTAATATTGCAATGATGAAGGGCCACTCAACTTGATCACATGCCTTCTCAAAATTTATCTTAATGAAGAAAGCATCCATGCTTAGGGTGCGAGCTCAGACTATGATGTTATCCAAAATGTGTTAGCCACAGATGAAGTTCGTTTTTTTTGGCTTAATAATCTTTTGAAGAATGTGCTTGAGATGAGAGGTCAAAGCTTTGGCCAAAATCTTTTAGGACGCATTAAGAAGTGTGATTGGTCTCCATCTTGTCATCAGTTTAGGGTACCCCCCCCATAGATAACTTAATAAAGCCTTGGTTAATGGCCACAACTAGAGAGTGCTTCTTGAGGGTCTTGTAAAGATCCCATCAGAAGCCATCTAGGTCAGGAGTTTTATCATTAGAAATCTAGGACAATGAAACTGCTAAGTCATCCAAGGACAGTGCCCAATCACATGCCTACTTTTGCCCAACTGATATCCTAACCAGGACAACATCGAGGCAACATTGCATGGCTACCTACACTTTGTAAGGCCTCGGGATTGAAACAATATTGAGTAATGGGTTACAAATTCCTACTTAATTAGCTCTTGATCAGTACTCTTCCATTCATTGTCCTACGAGCATCTTTTTTCTCACTGGTTTCCTTAATTTCCACAGCTTTAAAGAATGTCTTAGTAGGCTTGTTGCCAGTTGTATGCTAGTGCAATTAAGCACAATGCTGGCTAGTTCAATTGAGCACGATGCTGAATGCCTTTGGTTCGATAAATTTTTCCCAATATCAACATATGATGGAGCTTCGCTGCTTGTGCTTGTTTTTCTTCATGAAAGGGATTGGATTGAAGGGCCTTAGACACATCCTCAAGTTCTTCTTGAGCAACCTATTTTTGGTTACGACTAATGGATGTAGTTCGTTGAGGATAGTGTCACAAAGAGGAAACAATACGTAAAATAACATCTTCCCACCAAGTAATCCACACATCTTCCCCATGGGGTCTAGGCAAATGGTTTTAGACAATTCTGATACATGTGACACAACCAAGGCTTTGAAAATGAGAAACATTCATGATATAATGTGTTTTGTGAATACACACTTTTTGAATTCCTTGAGAAATAAGAAACTAGATGGTTTGATGTTTAGACATTGTGGCCATGCCATTGGCTTGCACCACACGACCCCTAGACGAGTCAAAATATAAGGAGTTTTTCTGTAATAACATTGCTTCATCTATCTTTGTAGAATTTGTTCTTGGCCCTTGGTAAATTTATCTTGGGGAAACCACAACTCAAAAGATTCATGGCCGTGGTAATGGTTAGGGTCATAAAGACCTAGTTGGGCCTTTGTTAGCACAAATTTCTACCCTCCAATCTGAGCTGATAAACCTGTTATGACAGCGGTAAAAAACTTGGCTAATTAAAGGAGTAGGGCCCCAATTGTTATTGACCAAACCCCTCTCCATTTGGGCCAGTGCTCACTAGCCTCTGGGGGGAGTCCCTAGGCACAATGAGGCGCCTTGCTGGCTGATCTAAGGTCTGATTTCTGTGTTCAAAATTAAAAATCAGCGAGCTGTTTTGTCTTGGAAAGCGTGGAAAAGCGGTCCAAAACGGTGAGACAATCGATCTTATATGCTTGGAGGGAACCTGCAGGGTTAGCACAATGAAAATAGACTGGAAAGAAGATGAAAACTATTCAAAACGATCGAAATTAACCATGATAAATAGTTCAGAAAATGACATATCAGATTACAAAATTACCATAATACCGCCAAGAAAGGAGGTTTGAATGACGAACACACACTTCTTTATTGATAAAGCTTCCAAGAGAGTTGATTGCACCACACTTGACAAGCCTACAATCGATACAATGACTACTTTGCTCAAAGAGGAGCCACTAAACTAGAGAAAGAGAGAAGAGAATGAGAGACACTATGCTGCTACTGCAAGGACCGACTAATAACCATTGGAATCCATCCATTATATAGCTTATGAAGGGGTGCATATCTAAGTAAGAAGAAGGGATGCATGAAGGGGGTAAGAATAGAGTCTAAGTAAGATGGCTAAGAGTGAGTGTGAGTTTGAATGCGCATGAGTGAATGAATGGCGAGCTAAATGAGTGAGAAGAGAGTAAAGTGAGGCGCATGGCATGCATGGGAGAAGGAAAAAGCAGAGTGCAAGTTTAGAGTGGGCGCATGAGTGCATGGTAAGGTTAATTGAGTGAGTGGAAAAGGAAAACTATAATGCATGGTGTGCATGAGGGAGATAATTTTAGGAAACTCATGCGACCTCTCTTTCCATCATAAATTACTTATCATATGTTCCAATTTTAGGAATATGCGCCCTAGCCTAGGTGGATGCCACATCATTGCCACATGTCGACTTCGGAGGCTGCCACTTGGCACTGTGTGGACAATGATTGGACCTACTAAATATAGAGGCAGCTAAAAATAGAACTTCTAAAAATAGGGTTCTCTAAAAATAGATTCTTGATTCTATTTTTAGAAAAACTGTCCACATACATACTGCCAAAAATAGAAAGTCGTCCGAATACCCTCGACTTTATACTCATTAATATCGTCTTTCCGCAAGGGATCTGAATATGCCATCAGAACTGTCATGCAGGCCCTGATGCTCAACCTGCTAAAAATAGCAATTTGGGTGACATCATCCCGAAAAAGGTCTAAAGGCCTCTGGATGCCTCAAGGATCAACACTGCGCTCTCGGAATCTGAATTTGAGGCCTGGATCACAACCTGCTAAAAATAGAAAGTTCCTCCATGTCGCTCGAAAAAAGTGTTATCGGGCCTAGAATGTAATAACCCTAACTCCGCAGATAGGAATAGGTGACCCAACTGTCTAGTATCTGCTGCCGGAACTGATACACTTTGGGTTTATGGATGCGTTTAGAACTTGGGTTTAACATGCGTGGTGATTTTGCATGTTATTACAGTTGTTTAATAGTATATAAGCAAATACACAAAAGATAAAGACACATAACAACTGCAACAATGTATTATGAAAATGATTGGGTACAATGCCATGTGCGACTAAGTAAAATAAATCTCTCGCCTAGATCAGAGACAAAGGGATCTTAGCTGGAATACAATAAGAAAGCTAAAACAATGATACCCGGTAATAAAAGAATGCTGCTGGATCAATGGATGAGCTATAGGATCTGCTGCATGCTATGACAACTCATATGACAACTTTTGCAAGACTGGAAAGTTCGCCCTGGTGGCTAAACTCCTTGGATCTGCCTGGAAACTATCTCAAACAGTGTGCCCTAACCTCATGCACACTCTCGGTGGTTGGCCAACTAAAGATTGACCCTCTGACGATCTGTACGGACCCCGGATGGATCCCCTTGGGGGAATGCGCCCCAACTGCTGCTGGCAACTGCCCCCTAGAGATTCCACTGGTGCCCTAGAGATTCCAACTGTGCCCTAGAGATTCCACCTTGCCCTCCTCTCAACTGGGTCGGAAGGGAATCATTGGATTCTCCCTGGCTGGGACAAGTCGAATCACTAAGTCTGCTCAGAAGCTGCACCCTCACCCTGAATAAGTGTGCCCTTACTTCTGCAACTTGTGTAACTGCTGCTAAATATCGATGGAAGATCTATGTGATCTCCCCAGTGACTAGGGTGTGTCTCTCAACACCGAAATCAACCACTAGGTGTATTCCTCGTGGAATCCACAAAGTCACTGATTCTCCTGAACCTGTGAAGTCGCCTTAGAGCTCACTCTGAAATCATAAACTGTGCATAATGAGGAATTAGGTTGATTTACCTCATATATTCCTCCAAACCCTAATTCCCCATTGACTTATGTGCCCTTCTGTTTTTAGCTCAAATCACTTAAGGGGGCGCACTTTTCATTTAATGTCATTTTCAAATTATAATGTTTTTTAGTGAAATGACATTAAATGACCCTGTTTTCCCCTGTTCCTCCCTGGCTATAGTCTAACGGGGATGTTTAGACTACTTAGCTCTCCTCTCTGGAGCTTCTACTCGGAAAGGGACATTACAGTCCTCCCTTCCCGAGATTGCTTGTCCTCAAGCAATGCCAATCCAGGGTGCCGCAAAATCTGCTTGCCCTCCCAAGTAGCATCCTCTACTAGAAGTCCTCTCTACCTGACCAAACACTCCCTGATGACCCTATTCCTCAACCTCTGCTCACAGAACTCTATAACCTCTTCAGGGATTGTTGCCGTCCTTATACACACTTGCTAACATGGACTAAGTCCAATCCACTTAGTGTGTCCTTGGAGGCACAATGCCTAAGTTCAAGCCCACTGTCACCTCGAGTTGAACTTCTTCCGTCTAGGCTTACTCCTAGGGAAGCCAAAGGGGGGTAGACCCTAGTTACTATGTTAATTATTAAATGAATTCTAGGAGTTATTTTTAGTTTGTTAAAGGTAAGGGGAAGCTAGCCTATATGACAAGCAACAATGCAAACACAAATCTTTTGATGAAAATCAAACCTTTCCCTAAGGTCAAGTAAGACTAGTGCCTAAGGGTTGGGCAAGGGGTCAATTAGATTATACAAGAAAAGAATTAAGTACAATTATACAAGAAATAAACAATGCTATAGGATACAACAAGAAATTACTTTATACTTGAAATAATTACAAATTTAAACATACAAAATGAATATGGCAAGATAGCTTACAATGAAAATGACAAGTTAGATTATTACACAAACATACAAAAAAAATAATGAATAATTAGATAATGAAACATTCAACTCACATCAATTTATAAATGAAACAATTGAAGCATGTCAAAGGTGAAATTTACAATGAAAAAGAATAGCCACTTAGATGATCTTACAATTATACAAAAGAAGACTTAGATTTTATACCAATGAACATGAGATATCCACGATAAAAGATGTTGCTTGAAAAGTGAGTTGCTTGAAATATGAATTACACAACTTGAGATTGCTTGAAAAGTAAACTTGAGATGCTATGTTGTGAATTGAATTGCTTTGAAAATGATATTGCAAGTGTTGTGAAAATAGTGGGGTGTAGCTTAATTTTAGTAGATTTTAGGTCTCTCTTTGATTAGGGGGATTAAGTGCGATAGATTGAATCCTAGACTATGTGACTACCCCAAAACTGTTATTCCTTCAACCAAAAGGAACTGTTGGGTGCCCAATAAGTAAGGCAAACAAGGCCTTACCCTAGCTCCATAGGTCAAATATAAAGAGCAAGGTACTCAACCTGGGGGACACCTAGTGCCGTGAGATCATCCCTGACCTAGCACCCCAAGTATCTTCCACAAGCCTTTTTTTTGATGGTTAAAACAATAAGTGGTTAGATGCCTAATTACTAAACCTCCAATCTTTGCCCTTTCTTGTCACCCAAGATCCAACAAAGTGGCAAGGGGAGAGAATACAGGGAAAAAATGGAGAACAAAAGATTACTTTAGCAATGATTTTAAGATTATACAAGCCTTCCGTTATTGCAAGGATGGCTTATGCCAATTTCTTGCAAGGTGGGGCAAAGACAAATGAATTGAAATGCTTTATTAGTTTGCTTTAGAAAATGAATGAAATAATAACCCCACAACCATGGCACATGTGGAGGCACAATGCCTACCTTTTGGCCAAGGTGGGTGTAAATAAAAAATTAACTTTACTTGAAAGAATTAAAATTACTTAAAAGCAAAACAATCACAACAATG
>ML813443.1:71607-102311 GCA_009831015.1 Picea engelmannii | reverse complement strand
GAGGAAGTTCACAGTTACAATGGGTTTGTGTGGCACAAACCATGTATCGAGATTCCAAAGTGATAAGCTATGGTTGTGTAAGTAGGCCATTAGTTGAGTCCTCCACCTAAGAGTTAAGCATTGGCCGAGGAGAACATGCCCTGGGAAATCTCCCTCCTTGGTGAGATGGTCTGGAGATGTGTTGAATCACTAACTTTCTCATCAAAGTAGCTTGAGGTCTAGAGGGGTTGATTGGCGTAGTATTATTTTGAGTTGGGCCCTTCTGTGGCTCATTACGTTTGTTCTTTTGCACTACTTGAGTCCAACCTCCCTTTGTGTCACTATTAGCCTAGTGACTGGTTTGAGCTTGTGGGGTTTGCATGGGTGACACCACCTAATCGCTGACCTAGTTCAGGAGTGGGCAGTGTCAAATAGAATGGTTCGAACCTTGACACGGAAATAAGAGTTTGAGAAATTAATATACTGAACAAGCTGATGAATAATCCTACACGCGACCCTTATGAGCATGGATTCTTCATGGTCCAATGGCAAATTGACCTTAAGATACACTTTGCACAAATTTGTCCCTCTTAAGAACTTGCTGGAATGAACTTCTAACTGGTAGAAGTGTAAGCGACAAGTCTGAGTGAGCAAACTGAGTCAAAAGTCGGGTTCAATAGGGAAAATTCTACAACAGTAATTTTTGAAACAATTGTGAATAACTTTCCAAACTGTTGTTTTTTTAGTTCTATGAGTTATTAAAAAAATCGCAATATCTTTAAATGTGATTTCTGATTTTCTGTTGCACTGAGCAACACTACTAAATATATAGAACACCTATTCTTGTCTATCCAATTTATGGACTTGGATTGTAATGTATCTTTTTATGAAGAAGATTTGGGAAGTGTCAATAGGTAGAATAACATTTAATGACCTCTGGATTTTCCTCCACTTATAATGCATAGTTTTGGATATTTGTCAGATGAGGAACCATAAACAACTTAATACATTGACTTCAAGCTTTATATATGCTTTCCAGGTTTGGATGGGTGGGATACCATTTTATTGGTACTCAATCTTCTTACAATGTTAATGTAATTCAATGCCTTAATTGTTGGATTGCAGCAGCCCTCATGTCTGTATCTCTGGATGTTGTTTAACGTTCCCCCTTGCATCAACTTTATCTTGCTTCCTAGGTCAGAATTAATTCAATGTTTTATGTCATTGTCGTTTATTTATGTTTTATCCTCCCTACTGAGATGCCTCACATTGTACTGTTTTTTGGAGAAATATATTTTATTTTATTTCTGTCTCATATTATACCCGGGTCCAATGACCTTCACCTTCCTACAAAGTGAAGGAGATCATCAAGTCTCAAGTACAACTACATCTACTCAACAAACACAGTCATCTGGCTTTTAACTGTAAGAAGTGAATCTTATCAAAGGAAGATTAGTTTATGTATGATTGAATTGTTGGATAGCTAGTACGAGTGCATATTTCTGTAAGGAAGTGAGTAAGTTATTCCTAACTAGAAAAACCTGGCTTCATTCAATATTGTATAATTCAGCTTCTCTCCTTTCTGTTTCTTTGATAAAAACCAGTGTTGTCAGACTCTTTTCAGACTCCAGAGTGTGGACGAGTCTCACCGAGTCACCGCTGGGAATCGGGATGAGTAAATCCTAGAGACTCTTCTGTCATATTCCCCACTCACCAGACTCCTCTGAAACTCACCAGAACATATTTTGAGTATTTTTTCTCTTTGCCGAGTCTGAAAGAGTCTGAAAAGAGTCTTCTGATTCTTCCCAAGTCACAGGCTAGCCAAGTCTGACAACATTAATAAAAACTCAAGTTTAGACACGGTCAGGCATTTTGGATGGGATTTGATATTTGTCTAACAATAAGCTTTCCTAGCCCAGAAGATGTGGAAGTCTCTTAGAAGTAGGACGGAAAAGGCTAACTATAGTGATAAATAAATATTGAAAATCATTACTTGAACCTGAAAATTTATAAATAGCGTAGTTAGTTCATTGAACGAAATTTATACATACATTACATAGGTGTTGTGTCAAGTAATCTGAGCTTTTAATTCTCCAGGTTGACATTGCACCGACACTAGCTCTTCTGTTGGGTGTTCCAATACCAAAAAATAACGTGGGTGTTCTACTTCAACAACTTTTTCATTCTTTCACTGGTGAGTTATCAATGTATGATTTTCCTTGTAATCATTTTTTCATGGTCATGGAATTTTAGATCTAACATATATTAGTTCTTTCATTTTCTTTATTTCATTGTTCTATGTTCTAAAATAGTGTGGTAGCTTAGAATAACTTATTTTCCATTTTATCAGAAGGGTCTTAATAAAAAGTATTTTATTAAGGAAGAAGCACTGCTCTCTAAGAATACTTTATTAAATACATGATATTTAAATATGCTTTGCTAGTAGTTAGCTTTTGTCTGTCACTTACTTTTGGGCATTTCTGACTTGTACTTCTTGCTGGTAGTCAATTACTTTCATCAATTTTTGGGAAAATGCATCTTATATTTCATTACTAAACAATAAAAATGTGCATTAATAATGGTGCATCACGGGGCCAAAGGGTGATCATATAGGTTCCCCAAACGTACATAAGCAAGGATAGCTAGCATGCCTGATTTGACTTTTATCTCAATAGAATCGACATCTTTCCCAAAACTGCAAGTCCTGTTTGAGATATAAATAGCTAGTTTTGATGTAATAGTAGATATTTCTCCCAAATGGGATGGATTAGCTGCCTCATGAAAGTTTGCTCAATACTATATTTTCCATAAGAAGGATATCTCTATTAGTTTGATCACGTCCCACACTCTTCTCTGTTGATTGGATATTCCATATCTCCTGAAAAAAGACCCCTTTCCAATGAAGAGGGGCAACAAAGAGAGTATTGTATGTTGAGATTTGGGTACCTTGGAAAGTGGTCCCCTTGTGGTTTTGGGTCTCTAACCACACGAGGGAAATGTTTGTACCATTGTACCTTGTACTTTATGTCTAATTTTACTTTGATTTAGGAGATTTAAGTCAAAAGTGAAATTTGTCACTTTTAGCATAAAGTGACTTAATTTGTCACTTTTAGCATAAATTTGTCACTTTGTGAGTGAATTGGGAGACAAAGTGAAATTAGGGAACTTAACCCAAAGTGGGTATTGAGGTGAGATTATTTTGGAGAGATCTCAACCTTTGATTAGAGATGGCTTGGAGTGATCCTAGCCATTCAACTTTTAGGTTTCCTTATGGATGGTTCAAGAGGGGCGCAAGGGTCAACGAGAGGCTCATTCCTTCATTTGTTCACCAAGAGAGTTGGGAGAGGAGCGAAGGGATGAGGATTGAAGCATTTGATGAGGGAATATTGGGCACTGCCTTTCATGGAGGACTCATGGAGGCTTAGGCCCTCTATTATTTGTGGTGTGTTCTAGCTTTGAGGAGGGCGCATACTTAGCAGGAACTAGCTACACTTGGACGATCACAGATCTGTCAGTCTCAGTGGGGAGGTAGCACACAACAACTTATTTGTGTGCAAGTGATTCTTCATCTGAGGAAAGAGGATCAAGGGTGCTTTAGTTTAGTAAGATTGGCAACAAAGGAAGAGGGCGCACTTTGCTTGGGCACATTTCTTCTTGGAACCTTGAGCAAGGCTTGAGAGGAGCTTGCTTCTTGTACAGGTTCCATTGTATTTGCTTACTTGTTGTATTTCATGCTTTAGACATCACTTATATACACTTTCATTCTAAACCGGTTTTCCTTGGGGGGGATTTATCCAGGGTCATGTTGACCAAAAATACCTGTGTTCATTTTTCATGTATGCTTAGTGTTTAAATCAGTAGTAGGAGCTTGTAAAGATCCTAGAGGAGTGCTATATGGTTTGAGGTTTGCATGTACTAATAGTTGGTTACTAAAAGTACTTGCAAGGGCACCTTAAAAGAGCATATAACCATCAGTTGGGGGCATAATTCTTGGCAGAAGTATACAGACCTGTTTGCTGTCCTAAAACGCAGCAAATGACAGATTTGCATAACCAAACTAAGAGCCCAACAAGAGGTCATAACACATGCCTGTTTGGAACCCTCATTGTTCCTCAAATTTCTACATGGTATTAGAGCCTTGGAGGCTAAGTTTGGCTGATTAGTAGAGCATTCAGTGGGCATTTTTTTGGGACTGTTTTGGACATTTGTGGACAGCCTCTTTTCACACCTATGTTGACAGGAGTGAGGCTGATTTTGGACAGCCTCTTTTCACACCTGTGTTGACAGTAGTGAGGTTGATTTTGGACAGCCTCTTTTCACACCTGCGTTGACAGGAGTGAGGCTGTACTCTTTTGTAGTGTGTAGCATCAGTGTGAATTTCAGTGGATAGCCATGTCAGTGTCTCAGATGAGGGCAAAGGATAGGCTAGTCGGAGCTAGCAACTGGTCCCCTTGGACGACTAGGATCATATTCTTCTTGGAGGATCTTGAACTATGGGATATAGTTCAAGCTACTATGGTGATTCCTCCCGCACCTGCTCCATCTCCATTGTTGGATGTAGATTGCAGGAAGAAGAACACTGAGGCGAAGAGGACTGTTTGTGATGCGGTGAGAGACCATGTCATACCCCATTTGACTGGGAAAGACTGTGCCTTTGAGATGTGGGCCTCACTGTGCAATCTTTACCAGAGTCCCAATCGAACCAGAAGATGGTTCTGCAGGAGAAACTCAGGAGCATTGAGATGCTCAAGTCTGAGTTGTTGACTTCATACCTTGGCATATTTACATAGATTCGAGATGAGTTAACAACAGTCGAAGAGATTGTGGATCCAGACTTTATGGTGAGGACAACTTTAAACAACTTTTCCAAACCTTGGGGTTCATTTGTGCGAGGCATTGTAGCATGAGAGGTCATGCCCAATTGGGAGAGACTTTGGGATGACTTTGTACAAGAGGAGCTGAGATGCAACTCTGGGTCTTCAGGACAACAACGTATATCTGAGGGTGATGAGGATCTTTCTCTTTGGACAAAGAGCAAGAAGAAGACCGACAAGGGTGCTAGATAGGGTCCCAAGGGAGGGGCCAAACCACAACAGAGTGGTGGTGGGCAAGAGAGAGACATGAGCACAGTGAAATGCTTTTATTGTGGAGAGATGGGGCACTATGCTGGACAATGTGTTGAGAAGAAGAAGTAGCAACAAGATGGTATGACAACGACAACAGAGGAGGAGTTCACTGTTCAGTTTGAGAGGGAGTGTGCTTTTGTCAGTTGATGCACCATTTGGTAGTTGGTGTGCAGACAGAGTTGAGGAGATCCCATAGATTGAGAGTGTTGTATCTCGTGGGACGCAAACTCAGTTTTCGAGGACACCATATTCAGGGGTGATTGGTCCACCCAGGACAACTTCAATTTCAAAGTTACCGAGCAATCAAATAGTTGGTGCAGAGGCTTCAGAGCATCAGAGATTGATCTGTGAGCAGGGCGCCAAAGAGGCTTGAGCCTCACTTGGCTATGGAGACGAGCAGATCTGGTTCAGGTTCCACTTCAGGTGGAAGTCACTTGGTGAGAGACCAAGTTGAGGATCTTGGTGAGATGCCAAGGTCCAGATACTCTTGGTGAGGTGCCAAGGTCCAGATATTCTTGGTGAGATGCCAAGAGATGAGACTCTTGGTGAGATGCCAAGACATGTGACTCTTGGTGAGATGCCATGAGTAGGGACCTTTGGTGAGATGCCAGGAGGTAGAAATCCTTGGTGAGATGCCAAGGTTGAGATCTTTGGTGTGATACCAAGATTTAGGTGATCTTGGATAGGTGGAGGTGTACTTCCATCTAAAGATTAGGCAGGTCGAATAGATCTGTGTCAGAGATCACTTGTGATGATCAAGGTACAACCATACTCACCGAGTATTTGCCAACATGAAACCATGTCCACTGCAGGGATGAGATTGGAGGGGTGAGTGACACTTTCCTCGGTAAGAGGGAGTGTTGAGATTTGGGTACCTTGGTAAGTGGTCCCCTTGTGGTTTTGGGTCTCTAACCACAAGAGGGAAATGTTTGTACCATTGTACCTTGTACTTAATGTCTAATTTCACTTTGACTTAGGAGATTTAAGTCAAAAGTGAAATTTGTCACTTTTAGCCTAAATTGACTATTAATTCACTTTGTGGGTGAATTGGGAGACCTAAAAGTGGGTTTTGAGGTGAGATTCTTTTGGAGAGATCTCAACCTTTGATTATAGATGGCTTGGAGTGATCCTAGCCATTCATCTTTTAGGTTTCCTTATGGATGGTTGAAGAGAGGCGCAAGGGTCAAAGAGAGGCTCATTCCTTCATTTGTTCACCAAGAGAGTTGGGAGAGGAGCAAAGGGACGAGGATGGAAGCATTTGATGAGGGAAACTTGGGCACCTCCTTTCATGGAGGATTCATGGAGGCTTAGGCCCTCTATTATTTGTGGTGTGTGTTCTAGCTTTGAGGAGGGAACGCTCTAGGAGGAGGGTGCATACTTAGCAGGCTCTAACTATACTTGGACGATCGCAAATCTGTCAATTTCAGTGGGGAGGTAGCACACAACAACTTGTTTGTGTGCGAGGGATTCTTCATCCGAGGAAAGAGGATCAAGGGCGCTTCAGTTCAGTGAGATTGGCAACAAAGGAAGAAGGCGCACTTTGCTTGGGCGCATTTCTTCTTGGAACCTTGAGCAAGGCTTGAGAGGAGCTTGCTTCTTGTACAGGTTCCATTGTATTTGCTTACTTGTTGTATCTCATGCTTTAGACATCACTTATATACGCTTTCATTCTAAACTGGTTTTCCCCGGGGGGGTTTTATCCAGGGTCATGTTGACCAAAAATACATGTGTTCATTTTTCATGTATGCTTAGTGTTTACATCAGCAGTAGGAGCTTGTAAAGATATTAGAGGAGTGCTATATGTTTTGAGGTTTGCATGTACTAATAGTTGGTTACTAAAAGTACTTTCAAGGGCACCTTAAAAGAGCATATAACCATCACTTGGGGGCAAAATTCTTGGCAGGAGTATACAGACCTGTCTGCTGTCCTAAAACACAGCAAAGGATAGATTTGCATAACCAAACTTAGAGCCCAACAAGGGGTCATAAGACAGGCCTGTTGGGCAGCCCTCAGTTCCTCAAATTTCTACATTGTAGTTAGCAGCAATTAATGCCCAAAAATCTCTAGCAAGCTTGCAGTTCGACATAACATGCTTAACCATTTTAGGTTGTGGCAAATATGCAACATCCATCTGTAATGCAAGTGTGATGTCATCTATGCGTAATTGCTAAATTGTTATTAAGAGCCAACTACTCAAGTGCTCTAGGCTTAAAAGAAGAGTGAGAGACCCGAATAGGCTAACACCTCTTAATCCATATTGTTCTGAATGGTCCATTTCCTGTTAAGATGATCTGCAATGGGATGATTTGGCCAAATCTTAGAATAAATCTCTTTGGTTATAGATTCTACAATTGGTGTTTGAGATGATCATTTCCAATCTTTCCAAATAGGTCCATGGCATCAAAGCTTAACTCAAACAAGCGGTCATCCATAATCATCTAACAAAGTGTAGCAAATGCAGGTCTGCAGAACCTGGAGCCTTGGAAACCAATTAAGCATCATCCAAGATGGTCTTTCGCCTAGGTACTTCTCCCACAAATCTCCCAGTGTGTGAAAAGATTTCCTTGTCAACCATTTTCCGAAAGGAAGTAATCAACCCAAGTTGACCCCTCCATTGAGAATGTTGAAATTTAGTAGTTAATCAAATATGTTTGTTTTGGTAAGCTATGAAGCTTCAATGCAATTATTTGGATACTTATTGTCAATCTTGCCACATCCTTTTGAGAATACATGAATTTTGAATCTTAAAAGCTTCGATGGTGGCAATTATGTCAAAGATGTTGTAGGGGCTTGTTATGCGATTTACATGCATAACATTAAGGTTATGATGAGGAACAAGTAATTGTCACAATGCATTCTTGCTCATGGTCTGAATGACTCATTTAACTACCATCATTGCCCCCTTTACATTGTTATTTTGGTGTTAGTGTTTCTTCTTTTTATTATCCTTGATTCACCACCCCATCAATCTATAATTGTATGGAGTTATCCCAATTTTGTGGATAACTAAGGAGATGATGTCTCGAGGTCCTCAGGTTGCAGATATGGAGTGCCGAGAGACTACATGACTAGCAGTACCCTTTTGCGCAGATGGAAAACCCACTCACCACCACAAATGGTCACAGGTTTGTAGATGGCATCCACCACACCAACTGTCTTTCGGAAGGCAGTGGGCCTTGCTCCATGAGGTACAACTCAGTATTATGGTGAGCATCATTTCAATATTCAAGCCATTTGATTATGTTGTATCTTAGATTGCTCTAGATTTCATGATATATGCTTGGACATTATGCCTTTTGCCTTGCTTCACCTTGGTGGTTGACATTGTGCCCTAATAAGTGGTCTTCTTTGGGAATGGGTTTGCTATTGGGAACTCCCTTAATGAGCCATCGTACCGCTCCCAACCATACTAACCACTTTCCATCATTATTCCCCTCGATTTCCTTATCTCTTGGGATTTTTAGGGTATATTGACCCAAGAAGGGGTTGTCCCTCATTCTATGGGAAGAAGGGGCTAAAGGCCCAGAGGGGTTGGTGTAGGGTAAAAGATAAAAGCCTCATATAAACCTTCCAGATGCTTCGCCCATGGATCACCTAAGAAAGCAATGAAACACTTATCTTTGAACAAAGGGGTGTGATGTCCCGTTCCCAAGAGTAGGTTAGCAGGGAGTGACTTAGTAGTCGATTTGTTCTCATAGACTATAGTCAGACACAAACATGGAACAAGAGGAGAAATAAGAGTGATTTGGTGGCTAAACGATGAATTAAGCCAAAAAGCATAAGAAAGTCACTTAAGCGTAAGTCAACGAAGAAATAGAACGAAAAGGTGTAAAGGGAGACTTAATTAATTAATTACTCACCTTAGGAGGAAAAACGCCTAGCTTAAGTGATGCCAATGGTGAATTAGATTGGGGAGTATAAAGGGAGGAATTCGACCTAATTCCTCATTATGTTATGATTTGATGTTAAGATATTTGCAGAGGAGGAGGAAATCGACCCCCTTGTTGTTTTGTGGATTTCTGGAGGAAACCACCACCATTGATTGGTTTCGGTGTTGAGAGACACACAGTCAGTTAGGGTGCAGCTCTTGAGGAAGCACATTTGGGGTTCCAGGGGATATTCCGGAGAAGATCCGAGGAAACCCCTCCGACCCATTACAGAGGAGGCCAGGATGATCGTTTTGAGTCATACATCGTCAGATTTCACCGGTGGGATCACTAGGGCGCACTCCCACAACCGAGGGGGTGCGCAAACCCCCAGGGTGGGATGTCCAGAGCTCCAGAGGTCGGATCTTCAGTCTGACAGTCACTAGGATCAGCATAGAGGCCAGGGTGCTTCTTTTGAGATAGTTTCCAGTCCGTTCCGAAGGGTTTCGCCATCAGGGCGAGTTTTCCAGATTCTGCAGCAGTTATCGTGAGCTTCCAGACTGCTTTTTGTTGATCTATCTATGCATGCACAGATCAACCTTCTGTTGATGGGCGTAAATGACACACCGTCAACTGGAAGGTCAAATCCGGACCGGGGTTGTCTAAATAACCCAAGCCGTTTGGAGTGAAATGACCTGATGGGTTTAATGGCTCCATTAGCCGACTAAAATCCTAGGACAACAAAAGAAAGAAAACTAATCTAAAAGAAACTACGATACTATGTACATGAGTTTAATTATTTACAAGTTTAAAATAGAAACATGAGCATGTGATTATGAACAAGGTATTTACAATTTGCAAGTTTTGGTGGATATTGTTGAGTTTTGTACCTTGGGAGGTGTTCCCCATGTGCTTCTGACCTCTTTAGCACATGAGGGAAAGAAATTACACTTTGTACCTTGTACTTTTGTCTAATTTCACTTTGACTTTGTCTAAAGTGGAATTTAGTCATTTTTGGCCTAAAAGTGACTATTAATTCACAAAGGGGTGAATTAGAGACATAAAGTTGACTTAGGAAGCTTAACCCAAAGTGGGTTTGTGATTTAGATATTTATGGGGAGATCTCAACCATCGATAAGATGGGAGATGAGATGATCTCCACCATTCATTATCTAGGTTTCCTTTTGGATGTCAAGGAGGGGCGCAAAGGGTGAAGGGGGGCACATTCTCCATTTGGTCATTTGTTCATTGAGAGGAGCTCTTGGAGGATGAGGATGAGGTCAGTTTTGTGAGGATGATATAGCTTGGGCGCTAGCTTTAATGGAGGGAGGCTTGCATCATATACCATAGCTTATTTACTGGAGAGGTTTTGCTTCTGAAGAGGGCGCATTGCCAGATTGGGAGACTTCTAGCCATCAGATTACAGTGAGATCAGTTGTAGAGGACAGCCATTCAACAAAGCTTCATTATTGTGGAGGGGTTTCCAAATCTGAGCTCACAGTTAGCAGTTGGAGCAGATTCAGTGGATTCGGCAGCTTGCATATTGGGCGCACCATTCTGGGGTGCGCTTGGAGGTTTTGGACTTGTATATCAACTCAAATCGAGTTGCTATTGTATCAGGTTCCATCATTTATTGTATTAGCTATAATCCTTCTTTTGCTTTCCTCATATATACATATACATTCCAAACTGGTTTTCCCCGGGGGGGTTTTATCTAGGGTCATGTTGACCAAAAGTACCTGTGTACACAAATGCATTGATTAGTCTCTTAGATCTCTTTATTTTTAGTTGTAAAGATCTATAGGTGTGTTATATTTATTTTGAGATGCATGTGCTAACATCTGGACACTAAAACTACATTCTAGAGCACCCAAAATCGAAAGTATAACCATAACAAATCAGCAAAGAACACTTGGACTGTTGGCTGTTATAAAACAACAACAAATACTTTACTTGGCAGTTGAAACTTAGAGCCTAATTGTGGTCAAAGACAGACCCAGTTGGCAAGCTGATAGGACCTGTAAAATCTTCATGGTATCAGAGCGTTGGTGGCTGAAATTTTGAGCAGTTGGAACAACATTTTGTTGGCTGTCATACACATCTTTTTGGCAGATTTTTGAGGACAACCATTGAGGACAACCATTGACTCATTTAGTGGTTGTTAGAGGGCAGAATTTTGCAGAGGATAGTTGGGCAGTTTTGACACTTGTCACCAGTCTCTTTTCACACATACGCAGTAGAAGTGAGGCTGATTTGATGTGACCTCTTTTCACACCTATTTTGTTAGGAGTGAGGTCAGATTACACTTGTCTCTTTTCACACCTGTGTTGACAGGAGTGAGACAGTGTTTTCCTTGGCAGTGTGAGCATCAGTTGGGGATTGCAGTTTGGCAGACATGTCAGCATCTCAGATGCGAGTTGAGGACAGGCTAGCAAGGGCTAGCAATTGGTCGCCTTGGAAGGTGAGGATGATCTTCGTCTTAGAGGACCTCGAGCTATGGGATATAGACGAGGCAGTTGTTCCCCCGATTCTTGTCACTGCTCCCGTCTTGGTGGCAGAGTTTAGGAAAAGGAACAACAAGGTGAAGAGGACTATTTTTGACGTAGTCCGTGATCATATCATACCCCATTTGATGGGGAAGACTTGTGCATACGAGATGTGGGCATCTCTATGCAAGTTGTATGAGAGCTCCAATGAGAATCGGAAGATGGTTCTTCATGACCGACTCAGGGGCATTCGCATGCTCAAGGGTGAGTTGGTAACTTCATTCCTTGGTCACTTCACTCAGATCAGAGACGATCTTGGAGCCGTCGGTGAGGTTGTTGACCCTAACTCTTTGGTGAGGCAAGCTATGAATAGCTTCACCAAACCGTGGGGTTCATTTGTACGTGGCATAGTTGCCAGGGAGGTCATGCCTACATGGGAGAGGATGTGGGATGACTTCGTCCAGGAGGAGACTAGGCTAGCAGCCGAGGCTTCTGGACAGCGACAACGGCAACAGATTGGTCAGGGTGAGGAGGATCTTGCTCTTTGGTCAAAGGGAAAGAAGAAGGCGACCGAGGGGGTCGGCAAGGTCCCAAGTTTGGAGCCCCACCACAGGGGAGTGGAGGAGGAGAGAGAAGCAGTGGTCAAGGCAGTGGTCAGAAGAGAGATATGAGCAAAGTGAAGTGCTTTGTTTGTAAGAAGTTTGGGCACTATGCTGGACAGTGCCCGAACAGGAAGAAGAAGAAGGGTGGTACATCAACTACAACAGAGGAGATAGATTTTTAGACACAGTTTCAGAGAGAGTGTACCTTTCTCGTATGCTACACTTCAGTTGAGACATCACCCAGTATCTGGTATATTGACAGTGGGGCTTCGAGCCATATGACTAGACTTCGAGAGCACTTTTCTGATCTCAAAGACACCGAGGTCAGGATTGAGAAATCTCTTGGAGATGACAGAGTTGTTAGAGTTGCAGGGGTTGGCATAGTTGCCTTTCAGAGAGATGGCATGCCACCCATAACGTTTACGAATGTTCTTTATGTCCCTGGCATGAAGAAGAATTTGATTTCAGTTTCCACCTTCCAGGATAGAGGTCTTGAGGTGACATTCAGAGGCACCGAGGTATTGATTCATCCTCGGGGGTCTTCACTAGCCTCAGGACAGGTGATTGGAGTGAGAGAGGGGAAACTGTTCAGATTGTTTTTTCAACCACTTCATGCATTGATAGCGAGTAGCGACAACAACAAATAGTTATGTGAGTTATGGTATCGTAGGATGGCCCACGTACATCATGGGGCTCTTGGAGGACTGAGAGAGGTTGTGATCGGAGTGCCATGGATCAACATAGAGCATCAGGATGTTTGCAGAGGGTGTGCGCTTGGAAAGTTTGCCAAGGCATCGTTCCCCAACAATGACACCAGGTCAACTGGGATACTGGATTTAGTACACACGGACGTGTGTGGGCCCATGACTCGGAGGTCCTTGAGTGGTTGTGAGTACTATCTCACATTTATTGATGACTACTCGAGGAAGACTTGGATCTATTTCCTGAAGGCCAAGAGTGAGGTCTTCACACGGTTCCAAGCGTTCAGAGCTCTTGTGGAGAACTAATCGGGAAAGAGGATCAAATTCTTGCGGTCGGATAACAGGGGAGAGTATTCCTCGAGACAGTTTGTAGACTTTTGTGCACAACATGGCATCAGGAGACAGATGACCGTACCTTACAACCCCCAGTAGAACGGGGTTGCTGAGAGGAAGAACCGAGCCATTACCGGTGCAACGAGATCTATGCTGCATGATCAGAGTTTGCCTTTGTACTTGTGGGAAGAGGCATGTGCTACTGCAGTTTACCTGCAGAACAGGAGCCCCCATAGGATTCTGGGGAAGATGACTCACGAGGAGGCCTTCACTGATAGGAGGCCCGATGTCGAGCACATCATGATATTTGGGTGCTTGACTTTCTCTCATGTCCCCTTAGAGAGGAGGACAAAGCTAGACCTCACAACCCAACAAGGGATTCTAGTTGGATACTCAGAGGTGTCGAAAGCCTATCGCATCTCATTCTGCCACTTAGGAAAGTGGTGGTGAGCAGAGATGTCAGATTTGAGGAGGATAGGGCTTTTGCGAGATCTCTTGAGTCGAGATTTGGAGTTGAGGATGATGCAGAGTTGCCAGTTGCAGTCTCAAAGGAAGCACAGCCTCAGACGTCAGGTACACCAGTATTAGGGGTGACAGGGTCACCATGCACAGCTTCAGGGTCATAGTCAGAGCAGTTTCAGTCATATGGGGCACAGACTTCAGAGGGAGTACAGACATCAGGATCTCATAGTGTTGAGACGAGTCCTGAGGCAGTCACTCTTGGGCATAGAGACCTTACTTCTCCTTTGACCGCTTCAGGGAAGAGGAAGACCTAGATGGTTTCAGGAGACCTCGAAGGAGGCCAGGGAGAATGTAGGGGAGCCCAAGAGCCAGATCAGAGAAAGCAGGCCACCAGTCAGATTGGGAGCATATTTGGCACTAGTGACGAGTATCAGGGATACTGAGCCATAGACTTTTGCGCAGGCAGTGGACCATCAGGTCTGGAGAGAGGCCATGGTCAAGGAGTATGACTCCATTGTGCGCAATGATGTCTAGGATGTGGTTCTGAGGCCAGTGGGGAAGTCAGTTGTGACTTCCAGGTGGTTGTACAAGACCAAGATTGTTGCAGATGGCAGCTTGGAGAAACACAAGGCCCGTTTTGTGGCACGAGGCTTCTCACAGATTGAGGGAGTCGATTATGACGAGACTTTCGCACCAGTTGCGAGATACACTTCTATCAGGACTATCATTGCCATAGCAACAGAGATGGGTTGGCGCATTCACCAGATGGATGTGAAAACCACATTTCTGAATGGATTTATTGAGGAGTAGGTGTACATAGAGCAGCCACAGGGTTTTGAGGTGAGTGACAGGGAGACTCACGTGTGTCTTCTGAGGAAGGCAATATATAGTCTGAAGCAAGCTCCCTGAGCTTGGTATTCACACATTGATACTTATTTGCTTCAGATGGGCTTCGAGAAGAGCGATGTTGATCCAAACCTCTATTTCATCATTAGGGGTGAGGACACGCTCATTCTCATTTTGTATGTGGACGATTTATTCATTACTGGAGCCGAGGATCTCATAGCTGAGTGCAAGCTGGGACTTGCATCAGAGTTTGAGATGAGTGATATTGGATTGATGAACTACTTTCTGGGTATGGAGGTGTGGCAGGAGGAGGGTCACATATTTCTCGGGTAGGGGAAGTATGCATCAGATATTTTGAGCAGATTTCAGATGGAGGACTGCAGACCCATGTCTACACCTATGATCACCAACTGGAAGAAGCTTAGTGCTTCAGATAACCAGTTGGTGGATGCCACAATATACAGGCAGTTGATTGGTTCACTCATGTATCTGGTTAACACTAGACCAGATATATGTTTTGCTGTGAACACATTCAGCCGGTACATGGCTGAGCCGAGGAGTGTTCACATGGTTGGGGCAAAACATGTCTTCAGATATGTTGCTGGGACAGTGGACTATGGCCTAGACTATGTCAGGGGAGATGGAGTCAGTTTGGTTGGCTACACAGATTCAGACTAGGCAGGATGTGCTGCTGACAGGAAAATCTCCTCAGGGTGCTGCTTTAGTTTGGGGTCAGGACTTGTTTCTTGGTTCAGCCAGAAGCAGAAGTCAATTGCTTTCAGTTCGGCCGAGGCAGAGTATATGGCGGCCAGTCAGGCCAGTTGCAAGGCCATTTGGCTTTGTAAGATGCTGGTTGGTTTATTTGGTCTGGAGATGTCATCGACTATGATAATCAGAGTTGCATAAAACTCTCAGAGAATCCAGTGTTTCATGACCGGTCGAAGCATATTGAGATTAGGTACCACTTCATTCGTGACTGGGTTTAGAGAGGGGCAGTTCAGTTGTAGTATGTATCTACAGATGACCAGGTTGCATATATTCTCACCAAGGCCCTGCCACGGGGCAAGCATGTCTATTTCAGAGAGAAGATGGGCTTGGTGAGGAACACCTTCCTTGCTAAGAGGGAGTGTTGAGTTTTGTACCTTGGGAGGTGTTCCCCATGTGCTTCTGACCTCCATAGCACATGAGGGAAGGACATTACACTTTGTACCTTGTACTTTTGTCTAATTTCACTTTGACTTTGTCTAAAGCGGAATTTAGTCATTTTTGGCCTAAAAGTGACTATTAATTCACAAAGGGGTGAATTAGAGACATAAAGTTGACTTAGGAAACTTAATCCAAAGTGGGTTTGTGATTTAGATATTTATGGGGAGATCTCAACCATCGATTAGATGGGAGATGAGATGATCTCCACCGTTCATTATCTAGGTTTCCTTTTGGATGTCAAAGAGGGGCGCAAAGGGTGAAGGAGGGCACATTCTTCATTAGTCATTTGTTCATTGAGAGAGGAGCTCTTGGAGGATGAGGATGAGGTCAGTTTTGTGAGGATGATATAGCTTGGGTGCTAGCTTTCATGGAGGGAGGCTTGCATCATATACCATAGCTTATTTATTAGAGAGGTTTTGCTTCTGAGGAGGGCGCATTGCCAGATTGGGGCGCATCCGCAGTTGAGAGACTTCTAGCCATCAGATTGCAGTGAGATCAGTTGCAGAGGACTGCCATTCAAAAAAGCTTCATTACTGCGGAGGGGTTTCCAGATCTGAGCTCACAGTTAGCAGTTGGAGTAGATTCAGTGGATTCGGGAGCTTGCATGTTGGGCGCACCATTCTGTGGCGCTCTTAGAGGTTTTGGACTTGTATATCAACTCAGATCGAGTTGCTATTGTATTAGGTTCCATCATTTATTGTATTAGCTATAATCCTTCTTCTGCTTTCCTCATATATACATATATATTCCAAACTGGTTTTCCTCGAGGGGGTTTTATCCAGGGTCATGTTGACCAAAAATACCTGTGTACACAAATGCATTGATTAGTCTCTTAGATCTCTTTATTTTTAGCTGTAAAGATCTATATGTGTGTTATATTTATTTTGAGATGCATGTGCTAACATCTGGACACTAAAACTACATGCTAGAGCACCCAAAATTGAAAGTATAACCGTAACAAATCAGCAAAGAACACTTGGACTGTTGGCTGTTATAAAACATCAGCAAATACTTTACCTGGCAGTTGAAACTTAGAGCCTAACCGTGGTCAAAGACAAACCCAGTTGGCAAGTTGATAGGACCTGTAAAATCTTCAGATGTTTTGCGAAATCAATGTTTTTTGCAATTGTTTATGAAGTAGATAAAGAAAGCACATACATTTTATATTTTCTGTTTAATAATTTAAAATCTAAGAATTCACACATACTAATAAGACATAATTTGAAACAAGAACGGGATAACAATCAAAGCCAATTTAAACTGTTCTTCCTATTTCATTAATAAACAAACTAATAATAGACATAGAATGCGAGTAAAACTAACTTGAGATTGATCAATTACTGAGTTTATGTCTCTGCGCAATTCAAACTCCCAGCTACTTTGCCTGTGAGGGAAAACCTGTAACATGCTTTTGCTAACATTCCTAGAGTAAACTCAAGGGTATTTTTTGGAGCAAAGATATAGGAACATCGTAATAAACATGGAGATCCTGTGATCTTATAATGATGAACACTTATAGTAAGAGAAATTTAATATAAAGTATTCATGTAATACATCACTTAACATCAAGCATAAATCAATGATATTAAATGAAATAATGATCACAGATGTTATATATGAACAACAAATTACAGATAGAATTTGAAGTGCTGAATAAAATGAAATATCATATGCTGATAGGACTAAAGCTGTATAACATATTAACATTCCATAATATAAAAGACAAAACATAATGGGAAAGCTCCACGCTGGTCTAAAGCCAAGGAGTGAAAAGCCTGTCCATATAGTCTTGAAAGTTACTTGTCCATAATGCATCCAAACCAAAAGATGTCTTTACTAGCAAGAGTGAACAATATTTAAACTAATTCAGGATTCAAATGCTCATATCATTCAAGATAGAATTGAATCCCCCAAAATCAAATAATATTACAAAAATGGTGAACTGAAAACCACTCATACAAGAGTTGGTTTGTTCAAAACCAAAGTTTGATAAAACATAAAAAAGGAGAAATTACTGAACATTTGAGCATATAATTGAAAGTTTTTGCTCCAAGCAATTAGCAACACAATTTTCCATTTCCTGAGAATAGCAAAACCAATTTGATATATTAGAAAAAACAATTACTAATTACTAATTATTATTCAAAAGAGACTGGCTACAGAATCATAGATTCTGTAGCTAGTCTTATTTTTGGCAAATGAAATCAAAATTCAAATCTACCTATTTCGACTTTAATAACATAATTGAATGAAATCAACACAAAATTGTTTTACCATTAAAAATTAGCCAAAGAGGGATCTGACAGTTCATAATTTATAATTGCTTTGAAACTGGTTGTGTTCTTAATGATGTTAATGATTGCAGCTATAGGAGACATCCTCCAGCCTACAAACCTGTGAGATGTGGAATATAGCAGCTACGTGAAGTCTTACTCTTAGCTTACAAACCTGAGAGAAAGCCCCTAATAAAGGGTTCGTGGTTCCAGCCTGGGACAGGGGCTAGGAATGTAAGAGAGAGAAGAACTCCAGATGATTATCCGATGTAAGAGCGATCTGTTGAGTTAGAGAATTCCCGAAAAGCGCTGGGCACATCATCATGAGAATAAGAATGAAGATGATGTGATGGCCTCCTCTGAATAGCAATAGAGTTGATGTGAAGAATCCAGATGATCCTCCTATTGGTAGCAGTGGGAAAGCAGATTTGTAGAGCAGATGTGACTATGGATTAGCATAAGTGCACGTGTGAGGACCTAGTTCACTTGTGTAATGCAGTGACTTAGGTCTATGACATCCCTATGGATGTAGCCCCTAGTGGATGAGCACTAGTGGATGAGCACTAGTGGGTGTATTAGATCCTTTGCTATATATTGTTCAAGAGTCAGACCTACTTGTAACCCTAGTTATTGCGAAAAGGTACAGGTCAGCCCTATCTTATTGTGTCGAAAGATAAACTGTAAAAGATAATTAATATTAATATTAATATTAATTATTATAATAATAAACAATTAATATGTCTAAGTGAGGTTGGCCCTATTGTGCCAATAGACACTTCAGTTGATAGGATAAGTCTACTATAAGTAAGATGAAATCTTTCATTTCTAGACGCACACACACTTGTAAGTTTTGGAAATTTCAGCAAGTACACTTCTGGGTAAAAGTTGCGCACCTCTCTTGGGCGCTAGGTTTTCTAGGTTTTGTGCACCCTCTTGTGTGCTAGGATATTCTTGGTGGTGAAAAGGTCTTTCTCTTGAAGAGTATAGCAAAGGATTTGGCTGGGTTTTTCTCCCTTGTTTGAGAAGGGCTTCCCAGGATATATCTTGTATTCTTGTGCATGGTGCTTCTTCATGTGATCTTGGTTGCTGCAACATTTATGGTTATGGTAAATTGTTAAAATGAAATGAACTTCATATTTAGCCTAAATGCTATGAAAAACTAACAAATGATTATATTCTCGACCCTCTTGAATCGTTTATTCTCCCTCTCTGTGTAAGCCTTCAGGTCGAGGTTCTCTTGTTTCAACAATGCATTCTGGGCAGCCAAGCTTTTAATTCGGGCCTGTAAGAGCGGAACATCTGTATAGTAACGCTCTATCCAGTCGAGGCAGCTATCACAGTGTACCGGGGAAATGGCAGATCGACGTGGAACACAGTCGACAAGGGGTGCTTCATTCTTACCTGTGGTTTGTTCCAGGTCGTGCCCAATACCCAAAGATCCTTCTTTACCCTTAAGACACAGGGGGATATTGGTCACGGAGTCATACTGTTTAACATGGGTAATAACCTCTCTCTTGGAACACTGATTTTCTGGGTCTTCATGAGCTAAGAAATCCTCTATCTCACGATCTGAGCACCGATCATCGATCTCGATCAGATCGATTGAGCTCAGATGATTTGCCTTTCAATTTCTTAGTTTTCTAGAAAGCAAACGACCAACATTCTTATTCCTGAAACTTAAATCCGTGCTTTGTTGTTTGTTTCCTTTACGGAGATTCTTGGCAACAGATTTAACATTAACATTTAAACTAGAATCGTTCATAGGCATATGAGGATCTTTTTCCTTTAATTCAACAATCACTTGTTCCAGAGATCTTCTAGGTGAAAACCTATATGGTAATCCTTTATCTAGAGGGGTTTCATCAATAAATTCTGGTCTATCAATTGAATTAATAAACTGGCTTTCAACCATTGGCCTATCCGAGTTAGGGTTTGCAGTTAAAAGAGGGTTGGATGCAACGTCGACCTGGGTGAATCCATTCCTTATCAAAAAGGTTTCCCAATTGTCACCTATCTTCGATAGGTGATAAACCGACAAGAGTTTAACAAGTCCATGGTGAAACAAACTCGAATTGATACCCTGTCGTTTGTAACGCTTGGACATTTTGTAAAGACTCATCAATAGGTAAAAGGGCATATCCAACTCAAACCCTATGAAATTCATAAGCAAATGGATATGGTACAGAAAAACTAGCCCGTATTGACCTACACACGTAACAAATTGCTTCAGAATTAAAAGTAGACTATGCCATCTAGGTTTTAACAGAGAGATAGGAATACCTTTTATACAACAAGTGGTTTTATGGGAGGTCATAAATAAACTCCACGAGATCTCTTCTATTTTGGCATTTTTAAACCACCTCTCGCCTTTTGATTGGAGCCCTGTCGCTTTGCTCACGAAATCCTTTGTCAATTCCAACTGTATGTCTCCAATCTTGGCTCTGAAGCCGTCAAAAGTTTGTGCAAAAGCTTTGGCAACCTGGAGATTATAGCCCTCGAACTTCTTGAGGAATACATCCCACCCATGAGCCTTTTGATCATCAATAGCGTCGTCATGGGATAGTAAATCTTGGCATCCATTCGGCTCAATATGGACTACGGGTGCCATTACCACTGTGACAAAGATGCAACAGAAATCACTCGGGATAGTTTTAGGTTCCCAACGGACGAGCAACAGAAACGGGTTCGAGCGGAAAGTGAAGGCATGAAAATAGCAGAGTTTGGGGGCTATCATAACTCGGATAAGAGAGTTAGGGAGAATGAAAACCAGAAGGTTCATAGAATTCCAAACCATCTCCTGCGATGAGTGCCAAAACCTATAGAGTACAAAACCCTATGCGCATAATGAATAACTTCATTAATGTTTTGGGCCAGCAAGGTAAGGCGAAAACGCAAGTACAACATGCCTATACTCATTTGCATGAATGCTGATATGACACTTAAACTCATGAGAAGAATATCAACAGTTAACCAAGGTTCTTCATGCATCGAAAAAAATTCAACAATGAACTATCAAACCATTGAATTCATAACAACCATAATAAAACAAAAATTTTGATAGTGGATTAATCAACCATTTCATAAGATTTGAATTTTAATGATATATGGGTGACTTTTAAAACGATATTTCTAAGGTAAAATGATTATGAAACTAGGCTAAGTTTTATGTTTAATTTCATGCTTACAGTCATGAATTAAAAATAAAACAAGCGAAAATGCAAACAAAAAAGAAAAACTCAACAAGATAAGCTTTAATCCAATCATCGTTTCGAAACTCGGAAACATAAACATTTACAAATGGGAGGTGATGGCAGCTACAGAAAGGTGTAATCTCTTTGGATCATGTTAAGTATCAAAAATCATGTGTGGCTGCCAACAATGGCGACGTATTGGGTGAAGCAGTTATCTCTGCATCACTAGAAAATTGATGTTATGGTGAATCAAAAGAAATGAACTTTTTAGAAATAGTTAACAATAGGTCAAGCATACTGATCATAACTCAAAAAATAATGCATTTTAGCATCATATGTATTTTTGTTAAAAAAAAATGTCATTCGGTATCTAACTTAGATTACGTGTGTAGCGATTGTTTATGTAGTTGACTTCGATACTGTTGACAGAGACACTGCTTCCAGCATACGTCCATAGCCTCGACAGGGATGTCATTTGACCCACCCTAGTACCTTTATCTTGTCCAAGAGTCATCCAATCATAATACAAGGCATTTTTGCATTTTGATCAAATTGAAACAGACTTGAGGATCTTCTCAAACCCATCATTGCTTCGCTGCCAGCAGACCTATTCAGTACCCCAGTGAAGTTGCCTTGGTATCATGCATGCATTTACTCGCTGCCTGCAGATCTGTTCAGTGTCCTGGCGGGTTTACATACGCTTCCCACACATTACCGTGCTTTCAACCCTCTAGAACTTGTTTATAGTTTTCAAGACTTAATGATATTCAAGAGGGCGGGGTGATACTGGAAATCTCGTAGTTTGAAAATAAAAAAAAATTTGATCTTTCACCAATTACTCTTTTGTTTTGATGACCCTCATCATGACTTGGACACTTAGATTTCTGTTAGGAAATCATCTCAAGGATGGCAAGGTATAGTTGAGTTGTTTTTCTCAAAACAGGGACAAAGTTAGGAGTTTATTAATGACAATCACGTCTACTTGTAATTTCAATAAGAAACCAGAAACACTGATTTGAACAGAAACTCATTTCTGCTGATCTGAGTTTTAGCACTTAGAAGTCTATTTGTTCCCGTAGACTATAGTCAGGCACAAACATGGAACAAGAGGAGAAATAAGGGTGATTTGGTGGCTAAACGATGAATTAAGCCAAAAAGCATAAGAAAAGTCACTTAAGCCTAAGTCAACGAAGAAATAGAACAAAAAGGTGTAAAGGGGGACTTAATTAATTAATTACTCACCTTAGGAGGAAAAGCGCCTAGCTTAAGTGATGCCAATGGTGAATTAGATCGGGGAGAGTATAAAGGGAGGAATTCGACCTAATTCCTCATTATATTATGATTTGATGTTGAGATATTTGCAGAGGAGGAGGAAATCGACCCCCTTGTTGTTTTGTAGATTTTTGGAGGAAACCACCACCATTGATCAGTTTCAGTGTTGAGAGACACACCCCAGCCTATCGGAGATACTATCCAGGTATTTCACCGTGCATTACAGGTATCCAGTTCAGTGATTACACAACTCAGCCAGTGAGGGCACAAGGGTTAGAGAGAGGGTTTGTGTGGCCACACGAGACATTTCAGTATCTTGCAGATCCCTTCTGACCCATTAGAGAGCTAGCCAGGGCGCCCCTTTTGAGCCACCTGTTGTTAGTTTTTGACGATGGAATCTCCCAGAACGCAACAGATAGTTAGTTAGGGCACAATTCTTGAGGAAGCACATTTGGGGCTCCAGGGGGTATTCCGGAGCAGATCCGAGGAAACCCTTCCGACCCATTACAGAGGAGGCCAGGATGATCGTTTTGAGTCATGCATCGTCGGATTCCGTCAGTTGGATCACTAGGGCACACTCCCAAAACCTAGGAGGTGTGCAAACCCCTAGGGTGGGATGTCCAGAGCTCCAGAGGTCGAATCTTCAGTCCAGCAGTCACCAGGATCAGCCTAGAGGCCAGAGCGCTTCTTTTGAGACAATTTCTAGTCCATTCCAAAGGGTATCGCCATCAGGGTGAGTTTTCCAGATTCTGCAACAGTTACCGTGAGCTTCCAGACTGCTTTTTGTCGATCTATCTGTGCATGCACAGATCAACTTTCATTCTTCTGATCACGTGTATTTCTTGTTAGTTGATTTGTATTCCAGTGATGATCCATGAGATCTAACTAATGATTGGTATTTCTGCTTCCAGCTTATTATTGTATTTCCTGCTTTTTCCTCATTATATATATCAGTGAGCTGTGTTGTCCTTTCTTTTGCATGCATTATCTTTATACCACTAAACACTTAATGAATGAAACACACATGCAAAAATCACCAAGCATGTCACACATTAACTCAAATGCATCCAAAAACCCCCAGAGTATCAGACTTCGGTGACAAAACCATAGTTCAACAATAGATATCCAGATCAACAGGATCAGAGATATTTCAGTGGTATCAGAGCCTTCTTCCTGCAAGCCTTTGAAGAAGTGCTTCTCGTGACCCCATGATTCCGGGAACATGTGAAGAATACCTAGAGGACCGAGGACATATTGGGGACGAGTACATTTAGTACCGCAGAGGTCATAGCAGAGATAGGAGAGATAGAAACCGAAGGGATTACACCCCCTTCCACACTCAGTCAGATACTGAGCCAAAGATAGATGACAGAGAGCATATTAGTTCAGACACAGAGGCCGAGATAGAGAGGACTATGGGTGACATGCATGAGACACCCGAGGGTAGGGGAAAAGGCCCCGAGACACATATTGACAGTACGCAGGCCATGTTGAATGACCTAGCTAGGGGATAGAGAGACATGATGAACGCCATACAACAGATGGATATTAGTGCACAAATGCTCTACCATAGCATGAGCACTATAGGTGCCAATGCTGCAGGAGGGCCGAGTGGTTTAGGAGGACACCAGGGAGGTGGGGCCATTGGCTCCAGTGGATCTCAGGGCGGGGCTAGTCCAAACCCTTCACCAGTCTGAGCTTACACATCGTCTGGGAGGATTCTCCAACCTTTATACCCATAGTTCCAGGCAGGACAGTCATTGGGACAACCATTGGGACAGCCAGGGCAGAGAGGAGGACAGCCCAGTCAGGGACAAGTGGTGCCACAGGATCCGTTCAGGGAGTATAGGAGAGACTACTTGGCACTAGGACCGTAGTTTCATGCAGACATGAGTTTGATGGACTACTGTTCGATTAGATATCGAAATAGACCCAGGGAGGCACAGAGAGGCAACGAGAAAACTCACAACATGGATTTCATCAAGAAAGTGGGAAAGCTGAACATCCCTACTTTCGACGGATCATCATGTTGCTCAGCTCATGCATGTGTTCAAAAGCTCGACACATACTTCAAGCTTAACCCAATGACAGAGTCGGAAGCTATCAGCTTCGCCACATTGCACTTGGAGGGGGAGGCCCACAAGTGGTGGTACCATGGGCTGATGACGTTGGGTCACAACCACATTATTTCATATTTGGAGTTCACTAAGAGGTTGATGGAGAGATTTGACAGGAGAGATCCTGAGCTCCACTTCAGGGACCTCACACAGTTGAGGCAGACCAGATCAGTTGAGGCCTTCATCTCAGATTTCCAGCGGAAGGTAGTGGCCGTATCCGATATATCAGAGCACAGATTGGTGACGCTGTTCATCGAGGCATTGACAGAACCGTTGAGGGTTTGGGTTAAGGCTTTCAAGCCTCACACCTTATAGGAGGCCATTGTGCGCATGAGAGACATGGGGGACTCAACGCTAAAACCCAAAACCTTTACCAAACACTTTGTACCACAGAGAGACAAGGATCAGAGAAATCCTCAAAGGGAATGGAAGGGTAAGCCCAAATTGGATGATGACATGAGACGGGAGTTGATGAGCAAGAAGCTTTGCTTCTCTTGCAGAGACCCTTGGGTCCCAGGGCATAGATGCATGGGAAAGGGACAGATCCACTACATTGAAGTGGAATCAGGCAATGAGGAGGAGGAGGAGGATATCGGGGCACAGGAAGAAAATGATTCAGAGGATGAGACCACAGATGGGCCAGAGAAACAACCGAAGAAACCTCAGATACCAGTAGGGGCACCGACCAAGGAGGAGACCAGACCTCGTAGAGAGGTGAAAGGGGGAACCATAGCAACCCTTTCAAGAGTACCCAGGTACAACACTCTCAGGCTCAAGGGCCTTGTACAGGGGCAACCCATGACCGCTTTAGTTGATGGTGGGGCCACCCACAATTTCATAGATGCATCCTTGGTAGCCAGGAGGGGGTTACACACTGAGGAGTTTGAGGGATTCCACGTGGTAGTGGCAGATGGATACACAATGACATGTTTGGACATGATCCCAGACCTAGAGGTCAAACTAGGCAACCACACCATGACAAATACCTTCTATGTAGTTGACCTATCAGATACTAATGCTGTATTGGGGGTACAGTGGTTATATTCATTGGGGGAGATTTGGTTAAACTATCAGACATTGACCATGAGCTTCAGAGACGCCAGTGGATCGAGAGTGGTGCTGAGAGGCATGTCTACAGGAGCACCACGAGTAGTATTGGCAAAAAGGATGGAGCGGATCTTCCGTCACAGTGATGTGGCCTATGCTGCAGAGTGTTTGATCACCGTGCAGAAGGATTAAGAGGGAAGAGAGCATTACCATCCACAGATTAGAGAGCTTCTGGGTTAGTATGAACCAGTGTTTGGGTCGATACCACCAGGGAGATCACCAGACAGGGGTTTTGAGCACATGATTGAGTTGGAGGTAGGGGCTACACTAGTGATCATCGTGCCCTATAGGCACCCCAAGAAATTCAAGGACGAGATTGAGAAAGGAATCAAAGAATTTCTTGCGATGGGGCACATCAGGCCCAACATGAGTCCTTTTGCATCTTCAGTCGTTCTAGTACTAAAGAAGGATGGCATGTTGCGGATGTGCATCGACTATAGAGCGCTCAACAAGAAAACGATCAAGAATAGGTACCCCATTCCCCACATAGATGAGTTGATGGACGAGTTACATGGGGCAGTTTTCTTCACCAAGATTGATCTGCGGTCAGGATATCATCATATTAGCATCAGGGAGCAGGATATTGAGAAGACAACTTTCAGATGCCATTTCAGACACTTTGAGTTCTTGGTCATGCCGTTTGGATTGACCAATGCACCTGCCACTTTCCAGTCTTGCATGAACCACATCTTCAAAGGAAGTCGAGGAATTACCTTCTAGTATTCTTCGATGATATACTGATCTACAACAGGACATGGAATGAGCATCTGGCACATTTGGAGGAGGTCTTGGACATTATGCAGGCAAAGTCATTATATGCCAAGGAGTCCAAAATATTTGGGCACCATCCATCTGCTTTCCTAACTGCATCAAATCACGATCCTCCATTTCGAACTCGGAGACATGGCTCCCTCTTGCACCAAACTAATAGCTTCTAATCATCATCCTTGAAGTTCTTCTTCTGTAATATCCTGGGTGCCTTCTTGAGTTCGAACATTTCTTTCTTTTTGACTTCATACTGGATCAACCTGCTCCCTCTGCATCTATAAGAACGGTACTGGACCAACCTGTAGTTACCTGCATCTCATCCACTATATCTGAGTATCCACTTTTTCTTCATCTTGAACATTTCTGTTCTGCATCTTTAGGAGCCTCCTAGTCCTATATAAATACTGGATATTGTCTGGTCTTTACTGACTGTCACCATATCATACGTCCTTCTCATGTTGTCTAACTTCTGCAAGTCACGGCATAAGTTCTTTCTTCTGAGACTTATAAACTTACTTACAATATGCTTTCTTTGTCACTCTTATGAGTGATCATACCTAAAATAAATATTTTATCTCTTTCTTTATCCTTTTCTTTGATAAGTCTGCATAGACACTGAAATAAAACGAGGTTAATTAACATTCTCACAAAAAAATCTAACCTGTAATGATAAGGTAAACTAGATACTAAAAATAAACATGAATACTTATCTTTTGTTTTTTGTGTGGGGAGGCTCTACAGACTCCACCATTTGCTATCTTTCTTCAAATCAACTATCTTCAACTTAAAGTACATAACCCTCAATTTCTGCTAAAGCTTTCTTTGAGGGAGGAGATTCCTCTTCCTCTACCACATGTGCTTGATACTTTCTTTTCCCTTTTCCTTGAGGACAGTCATAGGACAAGTATCCCAACTTTTGACGATTGTAGCATCTGATCTTTGAAACATCTTTCTTCTTATCTGGAACTCTTACAGAGTTAGCTTCTTTATTGTTCTTCCTAAAGGAACTTCTTTTTCTCTTTTGAGCTATAAGAGCTTCCTCTTCATCAACAATTAATCTCTTCTGTTGGTTTGGAAGTCTAGATTCTTCGTGTGTGCAATCTGCCCATAACTTATAAAACTTGTGTAACTTGCTTCTTGCACACACTCCTTGTACAAAAGGAATCCAAAATGTTGGAAACCCATTTAGGGTTGTGGTTACAAGCTCTTTGTCACTAATGACATCTCCAATAGTTGCAAGCTGATCTCTAATCTGAGAAACTCTCGTAAGATAGGATGTGACAGATTCCGAGTTTTCCATCTTCATATTATGAAGTTGATTTCTTAAGGAAAGATTTTGGCTAATGTCTTTGCTTTCATATAACCTGTTGAGTGCTTCATACATTTGTCTTGCTGTCTGTAGTTCGGATATATGAGGGACCAAGTGATCATTTACTGAATCTGACACGATTCTCTTTGCTTTCTTTTCATTCTTTCTTATGCTTGGTCTTTTGCTCTTCTGCATCTGGTTCTGGTACACCCACTGTAACATGTTCTAGGAGATCATTCTCGTCTAGAATCATCTGCAACCTATGCTTCCAAGATTTGAAGTTTCTAGATCCTTTCACCCTGTCTTCTACCCTCATGCTGGTAGCCATTCTTTCCTGCAGTAGAAACCCTAGCCCTCCGAGCTATAGAAATAATGGAAAAATCAAATTTCTTGGATTTGAAAATTTAACTCACCAAAAGATGCGTTGGACTGAGGTGAGTATGCTGGTACAGTCAGTTTTCTGAAAATCCAAAATTTACCCCTTCAAACTTGATCAACGGATTTCTGGACTGGTGCTTCTGGTTTTCTGGTACTTCTGGTACTCTGGTACTTCTGGTACTTTGGTTTTCTGGTACTTCTGGTACTTCTGGTACTCTGGTTTTCTGGTACTTCTGGTACTTTGTGAAAACTAGGGTTCCACTTTCCGGGATATCTAGCCACTGAAAAGGTGCGCTGAAGATGCCAAAGTGTCCCTTGAGGTAGGGCTCACTTTTCTAGATGGTTTTGGGGTTGAAATTCTTCTTCAATAAAAAGCCCTAATTTTCTTGTACGACAACAGTGACGTTTTTCTTTTTCTTGTGAAAGATGCTCTCTTTAGCTTAGCTCTGATACCATGTTAAAGTTTAAGCTATTATTAGGTTAACTTTAAATTTACTAGATAACAATAGCATAGATAGGATCACTGAGAGAAACACAATCACAAGATACACAATATTTATCCTGGGAAACCCTCATGGGGAAGAAAACCCAGCAAAACTTCCTTAATATAGATAGCCAATACAATGCCAAGACAATGATCCAAACAACACAAAAATTCCTCTCCCAAGGATGTGCCTCTCTCTCTCTTCCTTCTTCCGACAACTGGTAACTGCAGCTTCCTTCAATACTTGCGCACTAGATGAGTGAGCTGAGTGAGTGACCAAATGAGGCGCTGGCCTCTCTTATTTATACAATTTGGTAGGTGTTGAACTGAGGTGTCTTTTCACTGGCAGGGCCGACTTCTCAATTTGAGTGGTTAGAACCACTTTAATTTGCCTGGGGGCCGACTTCTTACTTTGCATATTACAATTAGGGTTTGCCCAATCCGCAAAAGGGGATTTGGTCAATTACAATGCCCGACATGATCAATCCACAAAAGGGGATTGATCTAATCAATAATAAATATATTTTATCTTTTACTTTATCCACAAAAGGGAATAAGAATATTCTTTGCAGTTACACAATATTTTGACACCTTGGTTGACCTGTAGGTGTAAAAGTGAAAGAGGGGGATTGTTGGGATGCCATCTGTGGATAGGCTGATCATCATCATGATCGGGATCATGTTCTCCATTGCGGGCCACGACATGATCTCATCTAGTTACCCCTAGGCATGGGGGGTAACACTCCTCATCAACTACTGCCTTGAATTTTGCAAGCTGTCTGATAATAGGTCTTAGATTGTTGACGTGACTTGACATGGTGGCTTCAACTGTCATCTTATAGTTGAATAACTGTAATTTCAGGGAAATTTTTCGCATTCACTACTTGTGCCCCAAATAACTTGTTGAGGTTTTCTCAGAACTCCTTGGATGATTTGTCCATATCTACGTGATGTAGCTCTGAACCTGAGAGAGCAAGGCCAATGATGGATTTTTCCTTATCATCTCTACTCTAGCATTCTATCTACTTGTTCAGATCTGCAGGTGCTACCTCGGTTCCTTTTACAATTCCCCAAAGGTTTTTATTCATTAATTACATTTGGATCTTCACTTTCCACATTTGGAAGTTGAAACCGAGTACTTCTCGAATGGCATCTCCATGACTGATTAGATCTGATCTTTTTCACCGCTAAAAAATAATTACCGATGGATGCAAAGAAAGGTTATGCAAACTAGAGCTGTAGGTACTACAAATCTGAGAGAGATCAGTTGTAGAACTGCAATAAAACCTTTGCTACCTTCTCAAATTGTGGCACTTCGTAGCTCTCAGACTATTGAAGTCGCAGGAGTGGAAACCTTGTCTTTCAAAGGTCCGAGACTCTTGATACGACTTCCTACTTTGATATTGTTACCCACTAAGTTGCACTCGGATAGACTTGCAATTGAGCCACCAAAGATTGAACAAGTAATTGTTCAAAATTAGAGTTCAGAAGTCCAGTCGGCTAATATGGCCACCTTTGTTCTTCTTTTTCTCTATACCGCATTTGCATGCCCCCCATGGGGAATTGTAATAAGATGAATTTAGCATGATGAACTTGTAAAAGGATTAGCTTCCTAAAACTTAATCATGAGTGCATTACTCTAGAGTGTTTTTTCTACTTATTATTTATTTCTTGCTTGAAATTTTTTAAGCGAGTTATAATTTTTGAGTTTTTCCACTCATTTCCTCCAAAGCTGAAGTGGGTATTGATGGTTAGGCCTTAGTAAGGTTATCTAAGTCTAGTGTCTAATGTATATTACCATGCTAGTTATCATTTTTGAGTCATATGGAAATTGTGCTAAGTCCCTGTTATCGCACGGTTTGTAGGAAAGGTTTAGAGAGCTTGAGTCAGGGCTTGAAACCGGCGTAACAGGAGCTTCCCCACCCACTGTCACCTCGATGGGGGGCTCTTTCTATTTAGGAGGGCTAATCCAAGGGAGACGTCCTTAATGTAATCTGGGTTTAAGAAGGGCTAAGGATAGTGGACCAAGACAATAGGTTCCCTTTCACAGATTATAGCCAAGTATGAGATAATCAAGAAGAAGTCTTCCACTGACGATGCACCTGTTTGCGAGACAAAACAAATAAAACTAGAATGTGCTTGCAGTGGGTTAGTACTTCATAAAATCAATGACTATCTTCCAATACATATATGAGCAA
>ML813443.1:0-19795 GCA_009831015.1 Picea engelmannii | reverse complement strand
CATCATTAATTTTATCAAATACATGCATAAGACCCCTAGCATATCCTCTAATAGCTCAAAGACATTACACTGATCTACTATACAAAGCTGAAGAAAAAGACAAGGTAACCTATTGGGCCAACATCCATAAGAAGAGGAAAGTTCCCAAAGGACATCATTCAATCCATGTGATACGAGGTGGTATGGTCTAAGGATGTTCAGACAAAGTGAAGACCAGGGGTAGGTATTATCCGTGGGTGCCTTTGTAGGAGGCGAGTTGTACCTGTCATGGATGCAGTTCTTTCCAAGCCCCTTATTGCCTTTATTCTTTCTTTATTTATTACTTTTTCTTTCTTTTTTTTTTGCTTCAAGGTCTGACCAGAGGACACTGCCTTGGCGTGGTGACCAGAGCTGATAGTGTTACCCACGAGTATTTTCGCAGAAATGATAAGGCTGGCTCATGATGAGACCCCCTTTCCCTTGGCCATGCAACCAAGGGTCATTGCCCTAGCGTGGTGACCAGATAATGGCAATGTCATACTGCTAGATACCTATGAACATAATGGGCCGGCTCGTGATGAGACCTCCCATCCTCTTGGCTAGGTCTTGTTTTATTATTTTTCTTCGGGTCCCTTTTGTTTCTTATCGAGAGGCTTTGTATTGCCTTCTCGGGGATCCCTGGGCGAGGCATCTCTAGGTTTTATTTCCTATGGCTTTTATCTTTTACCAGCTGCTTTTACCTCCTGGGCCTTTAGCCCCTTCTTCCCACGGGATAAAGTGTAACCCCTCAAATAGGTCATCCTAATGCCCGGACTAGGGGAATGGGATAGATGTACGGGAGATAAGATGTAAAATGATAATATGGTGGGAGCGAACGATGGCTCTTCAAATCCCCCCTAGTGGCTAACCAAAACCTATGGGTACAAGCTTGCTAGGGCACCCCGTTAATCCCCCCAACAATGGTCAAGTGGGTTAGTGTAAGATCCAAGCAGTTGTCAGAAATGTAAGGAACCTAACGCATATATCTGAAAGTTATAATGATCAAACATGACACATACCATGATACATGGACCAATTACCTCGTGGAGCAAGAGTCTTCTCCAATGCAAGTCCAAGCCAATGGTGATGGATGCTGCTACTGCTGGCAGGGCAAGTCTGATGAAGAAGAAGAAGGATGGGTCCTCCAGGGCCATGCTCAGGTCAATCCTTCTCTCGATACTCCATGTCTAGGACCTATGGGCCTCAAGACATGATCTCCTAGTTATCCCATGAAATCGAGGATAACAGGATGCATGGAGGTTAGGGAAAGGTCATGGAGAGCTTAACTTGATGAGTTTTGAGCTTGGTGAGATGACTTGCTTGCAAGAAGACTCAATTATTGTATTCTTGATGTTCCATGGAGGTATTGGTGCTTGTGTTGATCAATGTTTTAAAACTCGGACTTGGCCTTGGAATCAGTCAAGGGTTCGCTCAAACTCAACTCCAACTCGGCTCGAAATCGGACTGGTTTGAATTTTATGCCTTAATTTACTAAAAACTACATAAAATATTAAAAATTTAATTAAAAAAATATATTTTAAAGATTCCAAACCATTAGAGACAAAATATACAAAGTTTGCTTGTGTATATACTGTGTAATGGTGAATATATCAAAATGGCATTGTTATCCCCCATTTCTAGGGATAACTAAGGAGATGATGTCTCGAGGCCCTCAGGTTGCAGACATGGAGTGTCGAGAGGCAACCCAACACGCAGAGCCCTTCATTCACCATACATCACCATTCGACGATGGCAACAATGTCCACCACACTTGGCCTGGATCATAGAGGACAACGTGTCTTGCTCCATGAGGTAACAAGTCCGGTATTGTGGTAAGTGTCATTCTAATAATTCAAGCATTTGAATATGTTGCAAAGAATCCTCTCTTGATTTTGAAAACATTTGCTTTGAAATTATGTTTTTTGCTCAATTTCACCTTAGTGACTCTCATGGTTTCCTAGTAAGTGGCCATTCTTAGGGAAAGGGATGATACTAGGGGCTCTCCTTGAAGGGTCATTGTACCATTCCCACTCTTACTTACCATTTTCCAACACATCTTCCCCTTTGTTTCCTTTCCTTTTAAGTTTTCGGGCCACATTGACCCAAGAAGGGCTTGAACCTCATTTCATAGGAAGAAGGAGCTGAAGACCCAAGGCTTGTAGCTGGCAAAAGATAAAAGCCAATCATAAACCTTCTAGATGCTCGCCCGGGGATCCCGAGAACAATGAAATGTTTCTCGAAAAAAGTTGAGGGACCCCTAAAAAAAACTAATTGAAATCATGCCAACCAAGGTAGAGCATCTGTGGGCCTTGTTTTTATTGCTTAGTTTAGTGCCCCACATTGTCTTCAACTTGGGGAAGCATTGTGACAAGGGTAGAGCATATGTGGACTTTTCTTTTATTGATTAGTTTAGTGCCCCCATATGTCTTCAACCTGGAAACACTCTAATAAATTAATGGCAAATGGGCTTGGAAAATTTTTGCATCCCAGACGAAGGGCAACACTCCCTCTACAAAAGCACCCATAAATGAGACAATATGAGCCCTTGTATGTCATGAAGCCGCATTCCTAGAAGTCTAACCCCATCCACTTCATACCCACTACATGACTTTGAAGGGATTCCACTCACTCCTTGACTTGGGAAATAGTCCACCCAATAGGGCACTATGACACCCCTCCCATATCTAAATTTGGCAAATTGTATAAGGTCTTTGAGCAATTGTTTATTTTGAAATGGGGAGATTTGATGCAGATGTTCGGGTGGTTCTTTTATTAGATATTGCTTACTTGGCATGATATTGTGACTTGTGGACCCTTGGAGGGTGTACTTGCTTGTCTTTGCAGGTCCTTGATAGGTGAAAGCTTGATTGTGGAGGCATAAGGTCACTTGGACCTTCACTTGGGGCAAAAAGCCCATAGGTTGGATGATGCACCCCCTCTCCTTTGGACAACTTGAACGAGGGATGTTGCCTATTGAGGCACTTGATTACCCCTTGGAGGTGACTTACTAGCCCTCTTACCCACAACGTTTTCCTTTGGAGGCCTTATCTCTCTCTTCTGGGGCATGATGTCACACTTGGAGGGATAGGGTTTGATAGTGATGGATAATTTGTTGATGACTTGGTATGATTGGATGGAGGAAGACCCTTGCACCTTGAAGATATGGCCTCTGGAAGCCCAACGTCTCCCTCAAAAATCTCAACAACTTGTTCCTCATGCCAAAACGTCACTCCTAGAGGGCATGACGTCATCTTTTAGGGCCTTATTATTTTGTAAAGAGGGAAATTAGGAGGTCGACCTCCCTAATTTGTGTTTTACCCTAAGATTAAGTGGACAAATCATTTTTACAAAGTCATGTATAAAAGGAGACCTTGTCACTTTCATTTTGACATAATGCACTTCAGAATTACATAAGTTTTGGGCTGAAATTTTCGCCCTACTTGGGCAATTCACACTTTCTCTCTCTTATGCTATTTTCAATGCTAGTTGCTTGTCTCTTGTGGAAGAAGTGGTGTGCTATCTCTCTTGGATGTTTGTCTTTCTTTTGTGGTGGAATATACTTGGTAAAAGAGGGTTTATCTTGCTATCTCTTGGAATTGGTAAGAAAATTTCTGCATATTGTTAGTGTTTCTTATTGTTTCATGGTTATTCTTGTCTAAACCCTTGGAGGAGTATTAAGGCATACACCCACCACTAAGGTCCATCACATTTGTCTTGGATAAGTTAATTTGCAAAGGTTACTAGGAGGAGTAAAAAGGCTTACACCCTCCTAGATTTACCTTGCTAGTTTTGCTTGCCCTAGGGAGTAAAAAGGCTTACACCCCTAGGGAGGTAACACAACTAGCCCTTATAACAAGGGACTCCATAACCCAATTGATAAGGCACTAATCTAATTTGCATTGGAGATATAAAATCATCGTATTGGTATACGTGAAATGTTGAGATATTGCAATTGTTCAAGTTGGAATCTATTCTTCATGTTATAAACCTGCTTGTGCCCTAGGGGCATCCTCTTTTAGCTAAGCAATTTGCTGCTGTAATAAATTTAATGCTACAGCCATTAGGGCTGCAGAAAACTCTCTTTTTCACTCATTGCTCTCTAATCTACTGCTGAAATTTACTTGTGAACCTAGATTATTATTCTACTGATCACTAGCTATCTTTCTAATGGTTTACTTGTCAATTTTTGTGGTTGGATCTTGCTGTTGTAGCAATTGTTTGCTACAACCACTTGGCTGTTATAATACATTGTTGATAACACTTAATAAACATCCCTAAAACTCACCAAAGTCTTGCTTCATTAATTGGAAGTTTAACTAGTCTTTGCTAGCTTTATTTTCCTCGTCTCTTACTTGATTTTGGTGGTTAGATTTGCAGCTGATATAACTTGCTTACCGCAGAAAATATATTTCTATACTGTTGCAATTTTGGGACAGCAAGATTTATTGCTTGTTCCCCTTTGGTTTAAGGCTTGTATATCAATCATTCATCTTGTTTTGGGTAGGGATAACATTGTCATGCAGGTATACAACGTTTGACAATCATTATCCATCCACAAGACTCATTCTTCAAGCCTTCGTTCACCTCCAAGCTTGACCTATAGTGGTTTCACTCATCATCTTATCACTTTCCGTCCCAACCCCCCAGGGTCACCAGGATTCCCCCCTTGTGGTGACTTGTCATCACTAAAACGAGGGGAGTGTCTATCTTGTTAAAATATTTTGTAACTGCAAAGAATATTCTTATCCCCTTTTGTGGATAAAGTAAAAGATAAAATATATTTATTATTGATTAGATCAATCCCCTTTTGTGAATTGATCATGTCGGGCATTGTAATTGACCAAATCCCCTTTTGTGGATTGGTCAAACCCTAATTGTAATATGCAAAGTAAGAAGTCGGCCCCCAAGCAAATTAAAGTGGTTCTAAGTTCTAACCACCCAGATTGAGAAGTCGGCCCTGCCAGTGAAAAGACACCTCAGTTCAGCACCTGCCAAATTGTATAAATAAGAGAGACCAACGCCTCATACACTCACACAGCTCACTCATCTAGTGCGCAAGTATTGAAGGAAGCTGCAGTTACCAGTTGCCAGATGAAGGAAGAGAGAGAGAGAGAGGCGCATCCTTGGGAGAGGAATTTCTGTGTTGTTTGGTTCATTGTCTTGGCATTGTATTGGCTATCTATATTAAGGAAGTTTTGTTGGGTTTTCTTCCCCATGAGGGTTTCCCAAGATAAAAGTTGTGTATCTTGTGATTGTGTTTCTAGTTGTGTATCTTGTGATTGTGTTTCTCTCAGTGATCCTATCTATGCTATGGTTATCTAGTAAATTGAAAACTAACCTGATAATAGCTTAAACTTTAACATGGTATCAAAGCTAAGCTGAAGAGAGCATCTTTCATAGGAAAAAGAAAAACGTCATTGTTGTCGTACAAGAAAATTAGGGCTTTTTATTGAAGAAGAATTTCAACCCCAAAACCATATAGAAAAGTGCATCCTACCTCAAGGAACACTTTGGCATCTTCAGTGCATCTTTAACATATCTAAGGTGATAGTGGGTAGGTACTCCCACAGTTGTCACACTCTTGTGGTTTGGGTTGGGCTTTTCCCAACCTACAATTTGTGCAATAACAGGCACCAGATGCAATACATATTTGAAACAAAATAAATAATCAATGAGGCTCTAAATAGCCTCTAAAGTCCAAAAAACAACAAGCTACAAGCTACTAGCCTATTGCATATCATTAAACAACATGATCAATCATCAAAATCATCACCATTGTTGGAAATGGGATCCTCAACATGAGCTAGTGTTTGTCATGCCTTGTGCTACTCCTACTAGTGGATCCAAACCCATACCAATCCACCCCACGTCATCAATATTAGTATCAAACTCTACTAGGTGAGTCTACTCTACCCATTCTAAGGTTGGATCAATATCATCCAACACAATGGGATCTATATTGCATCTTATGTTCAATAACTAAAATAATTGTTTTCATATTCTAGAACTTCTATTTTTTAGGAGTTGGAATTGTTATTTTTGGCATGTCTTATTTTAGTAGGTTTATATTTCGTAGGTGGAATGTAGTAGAGGAACAAGGTGACATTTGGTGTCTTTTGATGGTTTAGTGGACTTCTCTTCAGTTTGATGTAGTTTAGCATGCTAGATTTTTTAAAACTGCTAAATCTGTTGAATTTTGGATGGGATGTGAAATTCTATTTTCATCGTATGAAGTTTGATGAGGTTGGAACTCCTCTTAAACATCTTGAAATAGTTAATGATAATATAAAAAATTTAAGTAAAAGGGTAGAAAGGGAAATGTAAATAAAATGCTCCAAAAACTCCAAATGCTCACAAATGATCAATGAAGTGTGCTTTTAGGATATAGAGTGAGAAAAAATTTAGTTTAGGTAAAAAAATTCTTTTTCCCCCAAAATGGCACCCTGGCTTGTAGGGAACCAACCTAATATGGACTCGGTCAAGTAGGTATATGTATTATGAACTGACATAAGGTTTTTCTTCATGACAATCATGAGGACATAAAAATTTAATGGTTCCACCACCTCTCCCCACATCAACTTTTGTCACAAATTTCCACAAGGGTGTCAATGAAGCTTTCCCACCTTCATTGCTCTCTTCGTCTCCTTATTGCCATCACTCTCCATTATACCACAAAGATGCCTCCTCACACGAGTATATGAACCGACATAAGGTTTTTCTTCATGACAATCATGAGGACATAAAAATTTAATGGTTCCACCACCTCTCCCCACATCAACTTTTGTCACAAATTTCCACAAGGGTGTCAATGAAGCTTTCCCACCTTCATTGCTCTCTTCATCCTCTTCAAACCCTCCTTCATCTTCAAACCCTCCCTCATCTTCATTCTCTTCTTCACTTTGATGCCTAGCCCTACTCCCCGTCGAGACCATGAGAACCAAAAATGGAATGATAAACCAAATGAAAATCATTTTCCTCAAGATTTAGATGAACAACCTGCAATAAAATGAGGGATAAGAAGGAATGGGAAAGAGTAGGAGAGATGGAAAAAACCATAAACAAATTTAACCCAAGGAAATGAGAGAGTTGGGGTTTGGACTTACCTCTTTAGCTCTTGAATCTTGCAAGTTGAAAGTTGAGATAGATGGTTTCCTTTGTTCTCTCCTCCAAGCTCCTCTTTGCTCTCTACTCCAAGCTCCTCTTTGCTCTCTCCTTCAAGCTCCTCCAAGCTCCTCTTTGCTCCTCCAAGCTTTCCTTTGCTCTCTTCTCCAAGCTCAAGCAAACACAAATAGAAACGATGAGGAAATGAGAGGGGGAAAATATCTTTTATTCCCTCCTCACTTTCCCCTAACCCATCCCTAACCACACCCCACACTCTAACTCAACTCAAAAATATAAAAAAAATGAGTGTTTTTTCCTCTTAAGCGTGGAAGCGTTCGGACCTCACGGGAAGCGCTCGGCAAGCTTTGAGGAAGTTGGCTTGGAAGCAAGCTTCCAAAATCCGAAAGCACGCTTCTGGATTTCGGAAGCTCGCTCCGGGGTGCAATGCTTCCTCATGGGCAGGGAGTGCGTTTTTGCACCCCGAAGCAAGCTTCCGAAATCCAGAAGCACTTCCGGATTACGGAAGCTCATTCCTGAGAGAACTCGCTCCGAGCGAGATTCCAAGGCCGGAGCGGGGGGGGGTGCGCTTCCGGTAACCCTGGTTGTAGCTGCACAATCAAAAACCCTAGTTGCAACTACAACTAGTGCTGCAACGAGCTTAACAAAGAACTGCCACGCTACCTTCCAGCGGTTAGATTGTCCTGAAGGTGGTGGGCCCATAACCTTTTAAGATGTGCTTGTTTAACCATAGACAATATAACAATATCGTCACCCAACCATAGGCATGCAACCACCCCCGAGCACTATAACCTTGACAAATAGAATAATTCCAGAAGCAGTACCAGACCCAACAGATAACTAAGAGATAGCGCACCTCTCTCCAAGGATAGCGCACCAAGCAGAAAGTCCACAAACCAAAAACCAAGACCAAATCCCAACTGCAGTAGTTGCAGTTGCACTCCTCCTCTAGACTTGCGCACCACTTGACTTGAGTGTGAGTGTGTGTCCAAATGAACTCAAGCGCCCTCCATTTATAGTGCTCCTTGTCAACTGTCTAGGCCGACTTCTCCTTCTAGAGGCTATTACTTTAATATTAATTATTTTATTGAGCCGACTTGTCTTCTAGGGTTTCTACACATTTGTTTAGGGTTTCTCTAGCTTCTGAAATATTCTAATCTAGTCAGAGGTTACACATGGAGGTTGATACCTTTCGCAGCTACCATAATATCAACACACCTCTCACTTTACTCATAAATATGATTACATATCTCTTCTAACACATGCTAATGAAGAGTCTAGGTTGTGGCATGAGAGGTTTGAGCATCTGAATTTTAAATATTTAGATCAGCTTTGTAAAGGTGGAATGGTAGATGGATTACCCCACATTTAGTACATAGATGGAGTTTGTCAGGGTTGCATACTAGGAAAACATCCTGAGCAGAAGTTCAACATAGGTAAAACATGGAGGGCATCATCACTTCTAGAGCTGGTTCATAGTGACATTATAGGCCCTTTCCCACTCCCATCGATTAGTAAAGCTATGTATGTTCTTACTTTCATTGATGATTTTTCAAGATATACATGGGTCCACTTTCTCAATTTAAAATCTGAGGTCTTTGAGTGTCTTAAAGATTTCAAGCATCTAGTTGAGAACCAAATAGGGAAAAGGATTAAGGAGCTTTGTATAGACAATGGAGGAGAGTATGTGAATAAAGATGTTGAGCATCTTTGTTCAGAAGTAGGTATAGAGTTGCAACACACAATTCCATATACTCCATAGCAGAATGGGGTAGCAGAGAGAAAGAATGGGGCATTGAAAGAGATGGCCAACTGTATGTTGCAGGCTAGAGCACTACCTCCAAAGTTATGGGATGACGCTATCAACTATGCATCCTACATTCAGAATAGAGTTCCTCATAAATCAATCAAGGGATTCACTCCATATGAGGCTTGGAGCAGGAAGAAACCGGAAGTTACTTCAGAATTTTCGGTTCCCGTGCATGGGCTAGGATCCCTTCCGATAGGAGGAAAGCTGCGGAAGCTCAAAATAAGGAGTGTATTATTGTTGGATATCCAAAGGGAGTGAAGGGATACAGGTTATTAGATACTACTTACATTATTCATTCAAAGGAGTGTTAAGTTTGAAGAGGGTCCTTCACAGGTACTTTCGAAGCAATCCACACCTCCATCTCCACCGCCACTAGTTGTGGAACTTCATGAGACTTCTTCCAATCAGATTTTTTATCAAATATCTAGATTTGATATCTCTAATATTTTTAATCAACAAAAAGAAGTTGCAGCTCCATAGCATCTACCACGATGGGCACACAGACTCTTCATGCAGCAGGTGATCTAGTGGGTGATCCCGTCGATCCACAGAGAACCAGATCTCAATTTGTGGACCCTCCACAAGCTCTTACTGCCACAGAGACCTTGTTGTCTATGTATTGTTATAAGGTACTTGGATCATACCCTCGGTCTTATGCATAGGTTGAAGGTAACCCCCATTGGGAGGTAGCTATGAAAGAGGACTACAATTCCCTGATGAAGAACAACAAATGGGAGTTGGTTCCTCTACCTTCCAACAGGAAGCTTGTTAGATGTAAGTGGATTTTCAAGACAAAGAGGGTTGTTGATGGATAAAGTATAAGGCTCGATTAGTAGCTAAAGGTTTCTCATAGGTACAAGGCATCGACTATGAGGATACTTTTGCACCGATTGCCAAGATCGATTCCATTCGGTTAGCTCTAGCTATTGCAGTAGCTAGAAAGTGAGAGGTACACCATATGGATGTGAAGAATGCATTCTTACATGGAGATCTTAATGAGGAGATATATATGGACCAGCCAGAGGGATATGTTTAGTATCCATTATTAGTTTGCAGGCTAAAGAAGTCATTGTACGGACTCAAGCAAGCACCTTGGGCATGGTATGCTAAAATGGACTCTTATCTTCTCTCTAGAGGTTTTCTTAGGTGTAGATAAGATCCTAATGTGTATATGATGAGGAGCACAGATCCCCTTCTACTAAGAGTTCTATATGTAGATATTTACTCATCACAGGGAGATCAACCTCCTCCATTGCTACAGTGAAGACTGCTTTGCATGACATGTTTTTTATGACAGATATGGGACTGTTACATTACTTTCTTGGTCTTGAAATCAGCCAGAATGATTCAAGAATCAAGACGTCTCAGTCCAAGTATGCTAGAGAACTATTTGACAGGTTTCAGATGACAGATTGCAAGCTAGCTCCAACACCCTTTCATTCATGGGTTAGACTAGAGGATGTCGGTGCATCACCTTTGGTTGATTGAACTAGATATCAACAATAGGTGGGGAGTCTTCTCTACCTTACACACTCTCAATCGAACATCTCTTATGCAGTTGAATCCATTTCCAGGGACATGTAGGGGTCTCGTGAGCTTCACTGGAAGGCAGCAAAGAGGATTCTCAGATATTTCAAGAAGACTACCAACTTTCATATACACTATGCAGTAGGATCTTCCTTACATCTTGTTGGTTACATAGACGCAGATTAGGCAGGCGATAACACTCATCGCAAGTCCACTTCAGGATATGTCCTCTACCTTCGATCAAGACCTATTTGTTGGTCAGGTAAGAAGCAATCAACAATTGCTTTATCATCAGCAGAGGCAGAGTATAGTGGTGTAGTGAATGTTACTACTCAGTCTATTTGGTTGCAGCACTTTCTTATAGAGTTGGCAGTTCATTTTCATCATCCGACAGTTAAATGGTGTGATAATCAAAGTACTCTCAAGTTGTGTAGAGACCCAATTTAGAGGCAGCGGACCAAGCACATCGAGGTTCATATGCACTTTATTTGAGGATAGATTCAGGATGGAGTCATTGATATGCAATTTTGTCCATCTTCAGAGCAGGTGGCAGACATTTTCACCAAGCCTTTCACAGAACAGAAGTTTGTCTCATTGAGGGACATTCTAGGAGTGAGGGATACATTAGCTCAGCAGTTGAATATGTTAGCATTCTTCTTTTGTTAGCAACATATTTTGAGGGGGGTTTTGTTCCCACTGGGTTTTCCCTTTTTACCTCACTTTTGTTCAGTTGTTATGCATCTATACTTGTACATGAGTACCTAACATGCATTCATATTGTTTAGACTCATCATTGTGCACACCCCAGTTGTGTTTCAGGGGGGGTGTTGGGGTACATGCTCAACTACATACTTAGTGACATACTCATTCTTCCATTTTTCCTACTATTTAGGAGTATTGCTATTTATAGCATGTCTATTTATAGAAAGTCTATTTTTGGCCGGTGGATGCCTATATGTAATACCATGGGTTTCCAAAACCATGGGCTCATAAACCACAATTAGGCATATTCCTATTTTTTAGGGGATGAGAGCTTCATTCCTTAATTTTAGGAGATAATTCCTATTTCATGGCTAGAGAGCACACTTGAGTGAGAATATTATTCTCCTAAGGAAGTGTGCATTACCCATCTTATTCTTAGAGTTAACCTATTTCCTATTTTTAGTAACTTTCCATATTTATGAAATTCTCTCTCAATTAGGACTTTAGTTCCATTCTTGGACTCTAGTCTTATTCTAGGAGATTTTTTATTATGGAATGCATGTTGACTTCATGTAGAGTTCTCATTGAGTTCACACCCTTATTTTTGACCTTTTCCTATTTTTAGCAACTTTTGACTTTAATTAACTATTGCAACTGGGAGAAGTTGCTTTTCTACTTGAACATGCACATGCAAACCCTAACCTAGTGCACATTACTCCTCTTGTGGAGAATCCTATCTATTGTATGCATGATCAAGGATTAATACAATGTGATTCGATTTGGTTTCTTAGTCTCTTATGTGTGAAGATTGATTCTATTTTTCTCTCTCCTCTCTTTCTTTTGCAATTAACTAGTGTAGTATTTCCTACTCACAATTAGGTCTTGGAGTGTGGTTTAATCCTATAGGTTCATGCCAACAAACAAGTGCTATCTATGCAAGAAGTACAAGATTTTTAAGGGCTCTTACACAAGAGTGAATGCACATATTTTGCATGAATGGAAATCCAATAATGACGTTTGTGCATATACCTCAGAGTCTAGACCCAAATGTAAGGGAAAAATATGAGAGAGAGCATAATGAAGTTCAAAGGTTGAAAAAGAGAAGAAACCAATTTGCTAGCAATACTCAAGTTGTCAACAATGAGCCAAGGATTTTCCAATAAGCAAGGAAGAAGAAAGTGGTGCATGCTTAAGAAGAATCATCAAAAAGTCCAACTGCAACTCAAGAGAGCAGATTGGTGAAAATGATCAATGGTCAAGGGAGAGAAGAAATTGGGTCAAGAGTGGCAAAGCCCATCAATTCTTGTGGTATCTCTTTTAATGTGGTATGGTCTCCCTATTGGCAAGATTTGGTGAGGATGATTAACACAACCCCTCAAAGTTTCAAGGGACAAAACTATGAAAAAGTAAAAACCGATTTGCTCAAGAAAGAGGGGCAGCTTATTGATCTCAATTCATGGCTCATGGATTAGCTCTGGGGTTTCCATTATCTTGGATGGATGGACAACTATGAAGTGTAGGCCATTGGTCAATCATGTTGCCTCATCACCAAAAGGAGCAATGCTTTTGAAGGCCAAACATTGTATAGGTGGGGAGAAAGATAGTAATTTCATTGCTGATATGACAAATGAAACGTTAATTATGAAGGGGAACCTATATGGATATGGATGAAATGACTCATGAGCCCTCTAGGTATCGGAATATGATGGAAAATGGATGTAATGTGGATTATACTAAGGTACAAAGTGATGAAATATGAATGATGCTTAGGTACAATGATGGAAAAGTGATGAAATGAAAGTGATGAAAAGTGACACACTAGGGAAACACCCCACCATGAGGACACAAACAACTAAGAACAAAACATATTCCCACTATGCAACAACCAAGAGAAAGTACTAACTAGAACATCGTGAGAAAGAGGAAATAACAAGGTGATTTCCCCAACAATGATCCACTAGGGGGAAATGGCCTCCATCAAGCTGAGAAGTACATGATACACAACTAAAGCAACCTCCACCAATGGTACAAACATAACCAAACCATCAAATGTGATCAAAAGAGTGAAAGGGCATGACAAACTAATTGTAACAAGTCATCCTCCATGAATGCCACCTTCCCCTAGGGTGGCCATGGTTGGATCAACAACAAGGGTAGTACCAAGGATAACATGTGCACCATGATAATGCCCATGATCTGCAAACTGTTCCTTAGAAATTCCAAAGGGTGTCATCCTATTAGGTGTCATGAAAATGGTCCTCTGACACCCCGTACAAAATATGGTGTAACACAACCCACCTCAAATGTTGGGGTACTAAGAACCCTTTAGATGTTGTCATTCCACACACTCACAAAGATAGGTTAATTAGACAATGTTCTTTCCAGCTTGTTGCAACTAGAGTACCCCAGTATCCATCTAGGCGTCATGGATTTGCTTCTATCCGACATCGAGGACCATCTAGTTCCCTTCATCCACATCCTAGGATAGGGAGATAGGAGTGCATTACCACCTTCCTTTCTACTTTGAGAGGTTCGTCAACCTTGGATGCTAGGTGAGTCTCTAGGGGAGGCACCTTGCCTCCTTTTAGGACTACCCAGCCTGGCCATCTCAACCCTGAGCATTCTTCCATGGATATTATCGGATCCTATATTGGTCCATTCAAAGTGGTGGATGATGAAAAATTCAATCCCTCTACATCCATTGTAAGCATTGACATAGACAAATGACAACACCGATCCCTTGGCTTGGTTTCCAGCTCTATCCTTCATCTTTCCTTTAAGGCATTTTGTACATGGACTTGGGTCTTAAAGTTCAGGTGTCCCATCTTTGGGCTTACCCCATCTCCTTATGTTTGCAATGTTCATTTTATACACATTCTTTTAGTGTATTAGTGTTTAGCTATTTTTCCAGTCCCTAGGGTTCTTCGTACCCTAGTTCATCTCTATTTAGCTGGATGTAATTTCTAGTCCCATTGACCTACTTTGGTCACTAGGGTTCTTCCTACCCTAGTTCATCTCTAGCTAGCTGGATGTAAGTTTGAGTCCCACTGACCTACTTTGGTCATCTGTGGACATTAATATAATTTTTTCCTTCTTTCTTTCTTCCACATTTTTAATTGAGTCATGACAAGTCACAGTTCATAAATAGGAAGCCTTTTTGCAGAGCTTTCAAATAAAAGAAAAATGCATATTGCAAAATCTTCTCTAAGTATTTTTCTGTACACGATTCAAATCTAAATAATTCATCTGAAGATACAACACTCTAGCTTTTACTTTTTCCAAAGGAATAATATTTGTACTTGGACAGTTGTAAAAAAAAAATAATCCACGACTCTCAATGAGACATGTAAATTACTTACCATGATCCATTCTTTTTGGTGTGGACTGGCATTATAAAAGTAGTTTGCCATGGAAATTAATTGCAACAGAAGAATGACAACAGGGAAAGCATTTACTGGTTGTTGAAGTAGTAACTGCAGAAGACACCAGCACAATATATAGACCATTCCAACAAATGAAATGCAGTTTCTTGTTCCTGCTTCGATGTAGCTTTTAGTAATACCAGAGCACAACTGAGAACCAACAAATACCTCTGGCTTTTGGCTTTTAGAAACTAGGCTACTAGAATTTGGCAGAGATATCATCCAAGGATAAAGTAACAGTGTTGTTAATGCAGTTAAACCAAGAGAAGTATATACCAAGCGGGCCATCAGTGTTGGCCAATAATCCAATGATGGCATGCTTTGGTTCTGGTGGTATAGTATGAACAGTAAAATTGAAATTCCACATGTCAAGATGTTTGTAGCAACAAAAAAATGAAAAAACTTTCTTGGTTTAACTGCCAGAAAAAAGGAAAAACCTATCAACATTACTGAAAGAACCGAGGCTATCTGTAAAGATTTTGTGACATGAGGACTGCTGTAATCCAGCCACTTTGCAATGTCTGGCAAATAGACCCAATTGACACCTCCTTGATGCCATGATCTTAAAAGTCTTCCACCAATCAGCACAAGCATGATAGATAAAAGCTGACAAGTGCTAAGTTGCTGAGCATGTAATGATCTCGCATGTTCACAATTAAATCTGGTAGTTGTGTTTGGACTCTCCATGTTGCTGCTAGGGAATTGAAAATTAAAATTCTCTCTTAATTTTAATGGATCCTGGGACCAGAAAAATTCAAAATTTTCTTCTGGTTGAGAATTCCAAACTTGACATGCTCTGAGTATAAGGGTAATGCACAAAGTTGATAATAGAAAATGCCATGTATACTGCTCTTCCTCCACCAATGAGCTAGCTCCCAGACTAAGTACATGAATGCAAATTCCAAAAATAGCTATTATTTTTTCTAGCTTTCCAGTATGATTTCGTTCCTCAATGTTAAGGGAAAGGCATTCTGACATTTCACTTAATGCTTTGCACACTCTGAATGAAATCCCAAGAAGCAAAACCAGAGATCCAAACATCAAAAACCCTCCCAATGCAAGCAAAACCGATGGCTTCTGCAGCACAAACAAAAAATTAGTTCAAACTTTCCAAGGTACACATCATGTTACTCTTGCTGCCAAGCACAAAATCCCAATAAGAAAAATACATAATGTAGTATACTGCAAGAATATATTGGCACATGCATACTGAAAAAATTGGCAGGTTGTCATACCTCAGTGTTTCCCCTTGCTAAATATTCCGATGCAGTCCTTAAGAACTCAGTATAGGCCTCCACTGGGAATTTTGGATCTTTAACATAAATGCACTGATCCCTATTGTATGTGATGCAAAGGCGTGAGTTTGGGGTCCAGCTTACTATGGCTGCTTATTTCTTAATATCATAAGATAGATTTATTTCTCTATAAGCATATTCAGAAAGAAAGGAACAAAATTTTCTAGAGTTGAAATAGTATTTTGGGGAAAGTGCTTACAAATCTAGACAGCTTTCTTGCTGTCGCCAAGAATCATGCAGGAAAATAGCTCTTCTAAATAAATAGCATAGTCTTGCATCCATTTGTTCACCACCCATTTCTCTTTCCAAACATTCATTATGTGTTTCCTTATTGCATAACGATATAATACACTTCGAATTGGGCAAGCGTGCTTTGAGTAGTCTCAGCAGTTGCCAAGAATTTAACTCAAGTGCTCGAAGCCTTTGTTCATCTGCAGTCAAAAGAGAAACGAATATACTGAGGAAAATAACTATATAAGTTACCTGTATGTAGAAAGTAGTTTTATGCAAGACTACACTATATTGTACTTCATGTATAATTACAAGATAAAACCAGGGATTGTATGTGGAATAACAAAATATACTGGTTTTATCCAAAACAGGCAACATGAAGAATCAAAGTTTTAAAAAGGCCAAATAAAAGTGTGTTGCCACAGGAGGCTCCTAACCATTTTAGTAATCATAATGTTGTATTATAAATTCCAGTCTGTAGCCATGAATAACTGAAAATAAAATGATTTCCATACATGAAAACATTTACATACAGAAGATTATAGAAGTTATACATCTTTTAAGTATAGCACCATTAAACTTGACCACATTAGGAAACCCTCTTTACACAATCCATCAATGTGTTCGGCTCCAATGCTCGCTAGCCAGGTCATTTCAAACCAGCATTCCTGCGATATTCTCCACCTTGGACCAAAGTTACCAGAACCGTACTGGTCGTTGAACTGGTTGACCCAAAAAACCGGAACAGAACTGGAACCGGCAAGAAACCGGAAAAAAACCGGTCACTAAATACTACATAAAATATTCAAATTTTGAAAAACAAATACATATTCATGTGCATCCATGTGAATCCAAACCATTTTATACAAATTTGCGAAATTTCTCATATATATAACAAGTAACAGTTTATAAAACCAAAATAGCACTAAGAGTAAGTGCACTCCATAGTCATATGAATATCATAATCAAAATACATCATCAAAACCTTCCATTGCATGCCCCCTTTTTCTCTTTTTTTTTTAATTTGCAAATCTCTTTACTTTTCCGTCCGTACAGCGGTTGTATGGAACCGACCGGTTCCGTACGGAGCCGGCCGGTTTGAGAAAAAAAAAAAAGTTCCGTACGGAACCAGTCATGGGCGGTTTGAATCACCGGTTTGAACCAGTTTTGCTTGTGATCCGGTCGGACCGGCCGGTTTTACCGGTTCCGATCCGGTTTTGGTAACACTACCTTGGGCTAAATGCAGTACTTCTATGAATTCCCACTGATTGATAGCAACAGTTCTACACGTGCCAACAAGTAAGACATAACATAAATGCATTCTCAGTCGAACACAAAGAATTATTCTGCAGTGACCTATTAGAGATATAAGGCTTACTATATAATAAAGTCACTTTATGACTTTAGAATATGTTAATGTTCACTTTTTGTGTAAAGCAATCTATCCCACATTCTGGAAATGATTTTCTTAATAAACAATGATATATAAGGAGGTAAACTCCTTTGTAATAGATGCACCATTTATTCATTGATAATATCATATGGTGTTATTGTGAGTATCTTTCTTTGAGCTTAGTTATGTGACTCAACCATATATAGGGTTTCTTCATTCACTGATCTAGAACATTTTGTAATATGGTATCTGTTGTTTCCTTATACACACCTCGGGTAACGTGGAAGAAATCTTCAATCCACTGGGTGTGTCCTTGGGGGCAAGTCTCGAGTCAAGGTGTTGTCACCTGATCCTCAACTCGTCCATCTAGGCCAACTCCTAATGAAGCCAAGGGATGTAGTCCCTAATAAAGAATCTAAGGCTTAACTAACTAAGCTCAACTATTATTCTAGGAGTTCATTGAAAGCAAGAGCAAGATAACAAAAGAACCTATACTATCAGCATATATGACACATAAAGGAAATTGCTTATGATAACGATATCAACAAGTAAAGCATTTATACATAGATGATATAAAATGAAAGCAAATGTTGATACTTGTATGTAAATGATATTAAGCAAAGAGAAATAGAGACTAGTGCCAAAAGTAAAGTTGTTGCGAGATACATGAAAATGTTGTTGTAATGAAGATGTATTGCAAGTGCTCTTGATGAATTTTATTATGAGTTTGTTAACTGAGTTTATAGTGAAGTGGTTGTTGTGAGTGCAAGCCAATTATTAGTGTGAAGTGTGTGTAAGTGATTTGCAAAAAGAAATCTAATCTAGATTTGGCCCTCTAAGGATTATCCCTCAATTGGAAGCAAAAACCAGTGTCGGAGGTCCAACGAGGAGAGTATCTCACTGACTTCACACACAAGTTCAATACAAAATCCCAAACAGTGAGCAATGTCGGAGATCCAACAACGAGAGAATAATCTCATTAATGAGTACCCCCTGACTTCACACACAAGCTCAATGCAGGATCCCAATTAAACAGTAATTGATATTAGATTTCCCTAATTAAAACTACTCTACATTGACCAGCCCTTGTTCTGCGTGGAACTTACCTCCAAAGATCAAGCCGAAGCTCGCAGAGGAGGGGTCATGAACATACTGAGGGGAGTTGAGGGGAGTTGAGGGGATGGTTTATTTCCAAATTGAAATGCAGAAAGCAAATTGCAAAATTGAAAATAATCTAGGAATTGAAATCTAAGCTAAGCTAATCTATGAAAATGAAATCTAAACTACTATTTTGCGGTGTTGTGATTGATTTTATTACTGATTTGATCTTATTAACTTAGTGAAAATTGAAAAAATAAACAAAATGGCAAAATTTGAAACAATCACACAAGACACTGATCCCCCAAGGGGGATGAAGACTAGGCACTATGTAGCCCACTGATTTTATTAATCTCGGTTACAATATTTTTTTTAGGAAGACTTGTGATCCATCATTAAGGGAGATCAACAAGTTTTACAAGTTTTAAGAATGTTTAGGAAGGAAGATGGGTGCTTCTGAGGTCATGGATGGTCCAAATCCGTCCAAATTCAGCAGAGTCTCCCCTTGGCTGTCCGCAAAACTGCAAAAAAAAGCAAGGTATTGGGGGCAAAAGAAGCCCAAAAATGCTTTGGAGAACCCTGAAATGTATGTTAGATGATGCACAAAAATTATGCAAAAAAATTCTAAGTAAAATCTACGCTAAGTTAGCCAAATTGAGCCTAATAAAACAAGAAAAGAGAGTCTTTTCTTAATGATATTGTTTTCTGTCCCAAAACAGTGAAAACAATATCAATAAGTTTGCCCAAATTTAGATTGTAAAGCCCTTAGAAAAAGAACTACCTTTAACCTTTAAATTTATCTTTTAAAAATTAAAACTAGCTAAATGATAGATCTAGCTTTAGATAATGAAATTAAACTTGTATCTAGATCTAATTTATATGCATGCAAAAGTAAAACTAAATCTAACTTTTCAATTGAATCTAGATCTATTTATTGCATACAAATGAGGGAAACCAAAGAAACTTTAAAATTTGTGAAGGAGAGAAAGAGCAAGCTTGATAGCTTGGAACCCTTGGACAATGGAGTCTCCTTAGTGAAATGAGGAGGGACTTATGTCTTTAAGATCTTGGAAATATGGTGGATGCAAACAAGCTCATCCAATTCTCCAAGCTAATGAGATCCTTTATGCTTCACAAAACTTGCAAGAGATTGTTAAGATTTTGGTGTCACCTACTGTTG